>NW_020870651.1:458502-460444 GCF_003789085.1 Penaeus vannamei | reverse complement strand
CTCAGTTAGGCTCCCACCACGGGCTTCTTATCTTTTCAGCAAAGTTATCGATCATTGTTCCGAGAGAAAATAAATGGCGCAACGAACCTCCTTTTCCACCAATAGGCTGTGAATGCAAACATGTTCCCAGCCATAAGGATGTGATTGATAATGACATGGACATGAGAAGGGGATTGTGAAAGAATCTAACCATGTCTAACTAGGAAAGCCAAATTCATCTGACATATAACTAAGCATATAACTGTAAAATTATTCGGCCTCTGATTCTTATCCAGCACATTTAACGAGAAAAGTAAGCTATATGATACATTTTCTGAAACGACATAAGAGGAACATCCTACTGTTTGAGCGCAAGGTATTGGTGTATGCAAATCACCTAACTCATTAGCATACGAGAAGTAATTATGGATAGATGTTCAGGCGGTAAAAAGCCAGAGTAAAACTGACCTAACACAACGAGCGCGAGCCACTAGAGTGAAAATACACAAATAGCGACAGGGTTAAGATAATATTTTGAGTGGACGTCCAAATGCCATGATCCCTCTATGCTGTTCATGTGAGATGAAGATAATGTATGATAAATCTTATGAAAAAAAACATATTTTCTGATGGCACGAAAACACGAAGGAAGAAAGCTGATGATTAAAAAGAAGACTAAAAACTGCGATAGAAAATATAAAGCAGAATAATAAGATAAAAATATCCATGTACATGTATGTGTGCGTGTATGCCCATAAATACAGGCGCGTGCTGAGCAATAACCCCTTCCTTTTATGTGGGAGCAAAATGTAGAACGCATTACCACCTCTCCCAGCCTGGGATTTCACTCAAGATAAAAAGATATCGGTGTATCTGCCTTTTATCTAACTCAGAGTAACAGACTTTAGATATACTAATAGAGATTAATGAGCAGTTCAGCCGCCGATTCAGTCATCAAACTAACGAAGCGAGAAATTTACAAGCAGCTCACCTTCCTCTTCCAGGAATATTACATATGTGCTTTGAATAATTGCTGTGGTCGAATCGAAATTCTGAAACAAGATTTCAAGATACCATGCTTATTGCTTATGTAAAATGAATGTTATGTTGGTTTACCTTTCAGTAATAAGAAAAATATAACAGCCATGTTTAAGGAAATTAAATACAATATATGGTATATCTACTGTGAAAAGCAAGCTAATGTTTGAAACCATGAGAACGCCACAAAATAAATAGGAGTAACATAGATAAAGAAGTATTATATACACTGATGAAACAAAATATCGAGCTCGATAAAAAAAGAACACATCAGTGGGGCGATGTCTGCGTAGATATTGAGTGATAGCGCAGTTGGCGATTCTTAGAAACTATTAGAAACTCGTCTTTAGAATATGATCTACCGCCCAGAGGCCCCGCCCCCTCCCCCGGCCATCCCCGCCTCACCTCACGACGAGGTAATGCCCGCTGAATGGTGCCACGAAGAGAAAGCTGCCCAGAGCCAAACCTCCATATTGTGCAGCCTCTCTCCGCGCACCCGCTTCCCCCTGCGTTTGTCTATCTCCCTCTGCCTTACCCCCAGTTTGCCTTTTCATTTAAACCCTTGTATAAATTCGCTGCTCTTCTCTGCTTTCCATTCCCTCCCCGCCTCTTCATACTTCAGTCTACCCTGCTGCTCTCCCTCTGTCCACCCCTCGTGCTATTTTTCAATTATTTCCTTCGTTCGCTCTTCACATACACCCTTCGTCAACGCAATCAAAGATCTGCCTCTGTATTTCATTCAATCCCTTTTTATTTCTCGATGTAAGTATCACGCCCGATTTTCTTCCATGTTTATATTCATCGTTTCTTTGCCTTTTCCTCCTCCTTTTGAATATCCACGATTTCAGTTCCCTTATAAGCTCCGGGTCCTTTGTCCTCGCCTGCGTCCGCGATGCGCCTTCGCTCTCTGGTTTTCTCTGTGTAC
>NW_020870651.1:441002-443502 GCF_003789085.1 Penaeus vannamei | reverse complement strand
TGTCGACTCCGGCGAGGGCCGGTGCGTAGCCCCAGCCCGAGTCGCAGGTTGCGAGGACACCGTTCAACGAGGCTCCGTGTGGACAGTGAGTGTCATTTGTAACCAACACTCGACATCAAATGTGCAGATCACAAATGGATGCTAGACAAGGAGATCATTTTACGAGAAGGTATAGAACGACGCGGGCCGGCGAGAGGAACAGGCGTGGGCCAGCGCGCGGACTCGCCGTGGAAACCAGGCTCGGACTTTTTTGGTCCGGGACCTCCACAAAAGTCTGCGTTCCCGCCAAGCAGGATGGCCAGGTATTAATTTTCACTCCGTATATGGTCATGATGCAGGGCTCAATTATCAGGGCTGCCAACATTTCAAGGTGAGTTACGTGCAGACTTTTTCCACGCTCGTGCAGGGGTCCGCGCGACCATATGATGTTACAGAAGCCAATAAATCACGTAAACTTCAACATTGTTTTCTATTGATTTCCTCGGCGCCATGTCCCTCTCTCATGCCGTCGTTGCATTTATCATAATCAGGGCTAGAATACTATAGTATTAAGCGCAGAGAGAGAACAAGTTATTTCCCGTTGATAATTTGGCAGAGGAAATAAACGCTCGCCGGTGTGGTTGGGGCTACGGCGCCCTCCCTTTAGCTCGATTTACTCCTGCGTAATTGGTACGCCTCGGCGCACGGCCATCATTCTGACCACTTTAGCATAATCCCAAATGCAACATTTTCTTGCCATATAACAAAGTCTCATTTCCTGTCCGGACTCGGTCCTGCCCCCTCTCTCTTTCCTTCGGATCTCCATCCTTATTGGCTGCAGGACCCATATCCAGACTGGTAGTTTGCCTTCAGTCTACAAGTGAGTCCCCACACCCGCCCAGCCACGCTCACACCCTTCCTTCACAAAGGTAACCCGTCTTGCCACGCACCACACCCTTTCCCGTCTCGCCGCACCTTCACTGTACTTGCCTTCGGTTCCACGCTCGCAAGCTCGCTGCTCGCGGGATGCTGCTGCGATGAAAAACGACAGCCATCTCGTATCTGTCCTTGATTCCTCGCTGCTTACCGTGTGGTCCCCTGCAATGGTTCTCATTAGCCTCTTTCACATAAGAGCGACAGTGCCTAACAATACATTCACACACGCTAAATAAATCTAACCCAACAAGCTCTTCTTAGCAGCGCATCATTTTGTTAATGGTCATTTAGAATTCAGATAACTGATCACAAACAAGATCATTCCTATGGCCAACAGTCAGAGAAGGCAGCGGCGCAGAATATAGAAAGCGGCACAATTTTCCCTACACGAAGCCGCGCCGTGAGAATGTTAATTCATTCATGTCATGACTAATACATCACTTACTCAATCTCATTAAAGATAACAAAGGAAAGCGGCTAAAAAACGAAAGTTCCGGGGATAGAATGACCACTTAACAGCAAGCAGAGTGGAAGAACAATGCACACATAATAGGCTGCTGTCGATTACGGCCCGTATATTGTCCGCTTATTGGCCGGTCATGGCGCAGTTCCGCTTTATGATGGCCGATTATTAGCCGTTATGGTAGTTACTGATGTGTTGTGGATGACTTTGGATTGTGAAACAGGGACTTGTTTATACCAGCGGAGCGCGCTCGCCGGTCACACCTGCGGCCGCGCGGGTTTCTCGTGGAATGTAAGAGCGTGTGATAAGATGACTATGTAGGTGCGTGTATGTGTGTTTGCGCGTGATTATGTGCTTTTGTGTGCAGGTTTGTCTGTGCCCATATGTATATATGTGCGTGCACGTCTGTGCTTATGGAACTGCATGCATACTGCACATGCGCACGTGTTTTATACAAATAATATATTTGAGTATGCATTAGGCGTAAGACATAATGGTGTACAGACTGCATGCGTGCGTAGTCGTTAGCGATCAAAAGCTAGACACACACCACGTTTAAGGCGAAAGCGGTTGAACTTCCCCTGAATAAAGGATTAATAGTCGCCATTGGGGTGCCACCGCGCAGAGCATTTGTTTTTTTGTTTGGCTTTGCCTTTGTGTTTATATGCTTTGTCCGGAGTCAGTTACGGGGATTCGGACACTCCGTTCCTCCGCGTCCGACAGGCGTTGGGCCCGAGTCTTCGCTGCGCTTATCGCATATATTTTCTCGTTATCGGGATTATCTTTCAATGCAGATTCTCATTTGCATTAGGATCAGTGATGGAATATAAGCTTCCTTGTTTATTTGCATCTTGCATTATGCTAGGTCAGTCCCATCAATTGGACGATTCATCACGATCATTTTACCACAAATATATATTTTTTTCCCGCAAATACAGAGCGGAGGAGTCACAGTCGTCTGAAAAAAGTAATGATTTCCATGTCTTATATCCCTTGCAGATATGATGTGGCTCCGGAGGTCTGCGGGTCTGTATCGTGCACGCAAAACTTACGATGCGCGGCGGCACCTTAGTCATATCACTGAAGGGTTTGTGTGTGAGAGATAGGGTTCGGCCGACGCGT
>NW_020870651.1:431002-438502 GCF_003789085.1 Penaeus vannamei | reverse complement strand
ATAATAATAATAATAACAATAATAATAATAGTAGTAGTAATGATATTAATAATGATAATAATAATAATGATAATATGATAATAATAATGATAATAATAATAATAATAATAATAGCAATAATCTAATATAATACTATAATATCAATAATAACCATCATCATAATAATAATGATAATAAATGATAATAATAATAATAATAATAATAACAATAATACTAATATAATACTAAATAATAATCAATAATAATAGTTAAGAGCATCAACAACAATAATAACAATAATAATAATAATAATATTAATAAGAGAGAGAGCGACCATCCGCCCCAATCCCTCCTCTCGGGCCAAAAACAGCGCAGACAAACAGCCGTTCATAAGGGCGTAATTGCCTTCTCGTGCGGCTCAGACGACCGGCGCCAGATCTTTGTCTGTTTGTTTGTTTATTATTCCTTTTAGTCTTTTATTTATATGTTTATTTGTTTATAATTCCTATTAGTCTTTTATTTATCTGTTTATTTGTTTATAATTCCTATTATCCTTTTATTTATCTGTTTATTTAATCTCTTACTTCCCTATTTGATCCTTGATTATTGCTTTTTGAAGATAACACGGAGAAAGAAAAAAATAGATGAACGATACGGAAATTATTCTAATAGTGAATAAAGAACATGAGAGACAGATAAGATAAACAAGAAAAACTATTGAAATAATAAGAGGAGGTAGTACCCAGAAGAAAAGAGCAATGCCGAATAGCAGCGAGAACGGAGCTATACAGATAACTATAAATATTTTTATTGCTCGCTTTTCGATGCATCTCTCGACCACACGAAGGGTGGAGAAATTAATGAAAGAGAACTGCAAATAAGAGGGATATGGCAAGTCCAGAAGGGGGAATGAAGGATGTGAATAAAGAATGTCGAAGAATGAATAGAGATGATACTAACGACAATATAAATGAACGACGAGAAAAAGAATATGTCTGAAAATAATGAACTCTCCTCTGCATCTCATAGTATACTCCATATCAGTAGTATCTCATGTCCGATCTATGCTCATGATCTTTATCTCTCTCTCTCTCTTCTCCTCCTGCCTCACTTCTCTATCTCCCTCTCAGATCCCTCGTCTCTCCTTATTCACTCTCTGCTCTCTCTCTCTCCTTCTCTCTCTCTATACCATCTCTCATGCATCACTCTCACTCTCCTCCACACTACTATTTCCTCTCTTTATTTGCGTCTCTCCGTGCTTTCTCTCATGCTCTCTCTCTTTCATCTCTCTCTCTGCTAATATTATATTAGCTTCTTATATTGTATATTATATATATTTACTAATATATATATTATATATATATATATATATAGTATACTACCCCATATCTTTCACTCTTTTCTTTCATCTTTTCTATTTAGTATCTCTTGGCTGAAAAAAGATAGAAAAATAGGAATAATGTTGAATGAAGAAAGAAAAACACTTAAAGAAAAGGAAAAGATATTTATTTTTTGTATAACGAGCTTAAAGATAAATAATAAAAAAAAACAGGAACAAAATAGAGCTAACCCTTTCACTCACCTTGGGTCGAGGACGTATATTACACGAAAGATAAGATTAAATAGAAAAAAAAAAAACGAAAAGAAAAGATAAAGGATTTGAATAAATGAAGCTTTCTTCGCAACGAAAGACGAAGAGACAAAAAATGTTTTAGTCACGTCACTCCCCGCGAGACAAAAAAAATTCTTCCAAGCTTTATTTTTCGCAAAATTATTATTATTATCTTATTACCGCGCGATACTAATGGAATTTAGGCGCTTATGGTCGTATATTTTTCCTCTTATTTTTTATCTAATTCCTTAGCCATTAAATTAATGACACTGATATATATTAAAAAAAATTAACTTAATACTATTAGTCCAGATGTGAAGAGAAATTAATAGATAGCACTAGTAGAAACGAGAGAGAGAGAACGCAGAGATAGATAGAGAAAGAGAGAGAGAGAACAACACGAGAATAGATAGAGAAAAGAGAGAGAGAGAAACACAGAGATAGATAAAGGGGGAGGAAAGAGAGAGAGGAAACGAGAATAGATAGAGAAGAGAGAGAGAGCAACAGAGATAGATGACGATACGAGAGACGAGAGGAAACCAGAGATAGAATAGAGAAAGAGAGAGAGAGAACACAGATGATAGACCATAGAGAAAGAGAGAAGAGAGAACACTAGAGATGATAGAGCAAGAGAAGAGAGAAGAACACAGATGACTAGAATAGTAGTCAAGAGAGAGAGAGAGACACAACACAGAGATCAGATGGATCGAAAGAGGGGGAGAGAGAGAACGACAGAGATACGATAGAGAACGTAGGAGTAGAAAGAAGATGAGAACAACAGAGATACGATACCGAGAAAGAGAGAGAGAAACACAGAGATAGATAGAGAAAAGAGAGAGAGAGAGAAAACACGAGTAGGATAGAGAAACGAGAGAAAGAGAACACAGAGATAGATAAGAGAAAGAGAGAGAAGAGACAGAGATAGATAGACCCGAAAGAGAGAGAGAGACACCACCAGAGATCACCAGATTAGGAAAGCAGAGAGGAGAACCAGAGATAGATAAGAGATAAGAGCAGAGGAGAGAACAACACTAGAGATAGTACTAGCACGAATATGAGAGCAGAGAGAAACACAGACATAAGATAGAGATAGAGAGAGAGAGAACACAGAGATATCGATATTGAGAAGAGAGAGAGAGAGGAAGCACAGGATAGATACGAGAAAGAGAGAGAGAGAACACAGAGATACGTATAGAGAAAAGAGAGAGAAGAGACCCGAGTATAGTATAAGAAGAAATGAGACCGAGAGAGACACACAGGATCGATAAGAGAAAGAGAGAGAGAGAACACAGAGATCAGTAGAGAAGAGACGAGAGAGAGAACCCAGAGATAGATAGAGAACAGAGAGAGAGAGAAAATATAACAGACGATAGATAGAGACATGAGAGAGAGCGATACACAGACGATAGATAGAGAAAGAGGGAGAGAAACAAGAGATAGATAGAGAAGAGAGAGAGAGACACAGAGTTATATGATAGAGCACAAAAGAGAGAGAGAACAGAGGATTCCGATAGTGAGAAAGAGAGAGAGAGGAAACAGAGATAGATAGGAGGAATAGAGAGAGAGAGAACAAGAATTAGAGAGAGAGAGAGGAACACAGATATACCACATGATACGATAAGTAGAAGAGAGAGAGAGAAACCACAAGAGATAATGATAGGAGACAGAGAAGAGAGAGAAGCACAAAGATAGTATACCGATGAAAACGAGGCAGAGAGAAAACAGAGATAGAGTAGAGAAAGAGAGAGAGAGAACCAAAAGAAGATAATACCTGAGAAAGAGGAGGAGAACACACATGAGATAAGATAAGCAGAAGAGAGAGAGCAGAACAGAGATAGATAAAAAGCAGATAGAGAAGACAGATCAATAGAGAAAGAGAGAGAGAAGAAACAGAGAATCAGAATAGAGAAAATCGAGAGAGAGAGACACAGAGATAGATAGGAAAAGAGAGAGAGAGCACACAGAGAATAGATAGAGGAAAGAGAGAGAGAGAACACAGAGATAGATCAGAGAATAGAGAGAGAGAGAACACAGAGATGATAGAAGAAAGAGGAGAGAGAACACAGAGATAGATAGAGAAAGAGAAGAGAGAGAACACAGAGCATAGATAGACGAAAGAGACGAGAGAGAACACAGACGATAGGATAGAGAAAAGAGAGAGAGACGAACACGAAGATAGCATGGAAAGAGAGAGAGAGAAACAGAGATAGATAGACCGAAGCGAGAGTAGAGAACCACAGAGCAATAGAATAGTAGAAAGAGCAGAGAGAGGACCAGAGATAGTATAGACGAAAGAGAAGAGAGAGAAACACAAAGATAGATAGAGAAGAGCGAGAGAGATACAGAGTGACTGGCGAACAGAGAGAGAGAGAACACAGAAGATAGATAGAGAAAGAGAGAGAGAGAACGAGATGTATGCAGAAAGAGAGACGAGAGAACACAGGATAGATAGAGAAACAGAGAGAGACGAGAACACAGAAGATCAGATACCGAGAACAGAGAGAAGAGAGAACACAGAGATACTAGAGAACGAGAGAGAGAGAACACAGAGAATAACGATAGAGAAAGAGAGAGAGAGACAAGAGATAGACATAGAAGAAAGAGAGAGAGAGACACAGAGATAGATGAGAAGAAGAGAGGAGAGAACACAGAGATAGGATACGAGAAAGACGAGAGGAGAAACACCGAGATAGATATAGAGAAACGAGAGAGAGAGAGAACACAGGAGATAGATAGAGAAAGAGAGAGAGAGATCCACAGAGATAGATAGAGAAAGAGAGAGAGGAACACAGAGATGATGAGAAAGAGAGAGAGAGAACACACAGAGATAGATAGAAAAAAGAGAGAGAGAACACAGAGAGATCGAGAAGATAAGAGATAGATAAGAAAGAGAGAGAGAGAACACAAAGATAGATAGAGAAAGAAGAGAGAGAACACAGAGATAGATAGAGAAAGAGGAGACGAAGAAGACCAGAGATAGATAGAGAAAGAGAGAGGAAGAAACAGAGATAGATAGAGAAAGAGAGAAAGAGAACACAAAGATAGAGAGAAAGACGAGAGAGAGAACACAGAGATAATAGAGAAAGAGAGAGAGAGAACACAGAGATAGATAGAGAAAGAGAGAGAGAGAACACAGAGATAGAAGAGAAAGAGAGAGAGAGAACACAGAGATAGATAGAGAAAGAGAGAGAGGACACAGATAGATAGAGTAAAGAAGACAGAGAGAGAACACAGAGATAGATAGAGAAGAGAGAGAGAGAACACAGAATAGATAGAGAAAGAGAGAGAGAGAACACAGAGATATAGAGATAGAGAGAGAAGAGAGAGAGAACACAGAGATAGATAGAGAAAGAGGAGAGAGAACACAGAGATAGATAGAGATAGAGAAAGAGAGAGAGAGACACAGAGATAGATAGCACAGAAAGAGAGAGAGAGACACAGAGATAGATAGAGAAAGAGAGAGAGAGAACAGAGATAGAGATAGAGAAAGAGAGAGAGAGAACACAGAGATAGATAGAGAAAGAGAGAGAGAGAACACAGAGATAGATAGAGAGAGAGAGAGAGAGAGAACACAGAGATAGATAGAGAAAGAGAGAGAGAGAACACAGAGATAGATAGAGAAAGAGAGACGAGAGAGAGACAAGAGAGATATAGAGAAAGAGAGAGAGAGAACACAGAGTATAGATAGAGAAAGAGAGAGAGAGAGAACACAGAGATAGATAGAGAAAGAGAGAGAGAGAACACAGAGATAGAGAAAGAGAGAGAGAGAACACAGAGATAGATAGAGAAAGAGAGAGAGAGAACACAGAGAGAATAGAGAAAGAGAGAGATAGATAGAGAAGAGAGAGAAGAGAACACAGAGATAGATAGAGAAAGAGAGGAGAGAACACAGAGATAGATAGAGAGAAGAGAGAGAGAGAACACAGAGATGATGAGAGAGATAGATAGAGATAGATAGATTCGTGTCGCCTCCTTAACCTTTTCTTCGAATTCATATTAAGTGGCTGTTCTCTCCCCAAAAAGGTCAGTCTGTCTGTGTCACTCGCTTGTCACGCTTCTCTGACATCCCTGCCGCGTCAGCCGTTATGTTATCACAATGCTCCCTCAGTGTTGATGACAAAACTCCCTTTATCTCCGCCATAAACCTCTCGGCTTGTAATTAAATTACTTTTATTTACTTTAATTCTAATTACTTTATGACCCCGGCTCTTGTCACTGGCACTGGCGCCTCTTGCTTGCGTTTGGATAGGATCTTGCTCGCCTTAGATGGTCTAATCTGCGTCTTGGAAATAATTTATACATTCTTATCTCCACTGACGACGCCATGACACAAAAGCCACTCGGTGAAAGGAGGTAAAGAGAGAGAAGAGAGAGAAAGAGAGAAGAGAAGAGAAAGAAAGAGAGAAGAGAAGAGAGGAGAAAGAGAGAGAGAAGAAAGAAAGAGAAGAGAAAGAAAAGAGAAAGAGAGAGAGAGAGGAAGAGAGAGAGAGAAGAAAGAGAGAGAGAGAGAGAAGAGAGAGAGAGAGAGAGAAAGAGAGAAAGAAAGAGAAGAGAGAGAGAGAGAGAGAGAGAGAGAAAGAGAGAAGAAAAGAGAGAAAGAAGAGAGAAGAGAGAAGAGAGAGAGAGAGAAAGAGAAAATATATCTTCATGGTCACTTTCCTCGGTCGCTGCTCACGCCTCGAAAGGGCTTCTGTATTAATTTTATTTTTTTTGTTTATTTTTCGTAATTGAATGGTCAGTAGCCAAAAAAAAAAAAAAAAAAAAAAAAGGAAAATAAACAAATAAAAAAATGGAGAAACAATAGCGTGAGAGTAAGGGAATGAGAGTGAGAGTGGAAGTAAGAGTAAAGTAAGAGTGAGAGTGAGATTGAGAGTGAGAGAGAGAGAGAGAGAGAGAGAGAGAGAGAGAGAGAGAGAGAGAGAGAGAGAGAGAGAGAGGAGAGAGAGAGAGAGAGAGAGGATAGATAGATAGAGAGAGAGAAAGAGAGAGAGGAAAAAAATGTGAGGCGGACTTTGTGTCACATAATTTGTAGGGTGATGAAGTATATAAAATAATTCGCTCAAATTTGCGTAGAACATAGTTAATGTATCTTTTTTATGAATTAAATAAAAATCTTATCTATTCTTATCATTATCTTTAACCGATTTTCGTTTCTTAAACAAGCGCTAATAACAAAACATAGATAAATAACATAGGAAAACATTTTGTCTTTTTCATAATCTGGGTGTTTACCTTTCTATCGCTGACCTGTACTGATAAGACGTTGATAACATCCTGTTGTTATCAGCGGCCTTATCGCCCCGACCTCCCTGCGACAGTGCAGCTGATCCACGCACTCAACTAATCACAAAATTCCAATTAATTTGATACTTAATTGAAAAAAACACAATCATATAGAATACTAATAAATAATAAATAAATAATAAAATACAGATTTGATTCTTAATTGAAAAAACACAATCAAGTAGAATACTAATAAATAATAAATAAATAATAAAATACAGATTTGATACTTAATTGAAAAAACACAATAAAATAGAATACTAATAAATAATAAATAAATAATAAATACAGATTTGATACTTAATTGAAAAAACACAATAAAAAGAATACTAATAAAATAATGAATAAATAATAAAATACAGATTTGATACTTAATTGAAAAAAAAAAAACAAATAGAATACTGATAAATAATAAATAAATAATAATTACAGATTTGATACTTAATTGAAAAAAACAATCAATAGAATACTAATAAATAATAAATAAATAATAAATAAATAATAAAATACAGATTTGATACTTAATTGAAAAAAAACACATAAAATAGAATACTAATAATAATAATAAATAATAAATAAATAATAAAATACAGATTTGATACTTAATTGAAAAAACACAATAAAAT
>NW_020870651.1:408502-421002 GCF_003789085.1 Penaeus vannamei | reverse complement strand
GGGAAGGAGGGAGGAAGGAGGAAGGGAAGGAGGGAGGGAAGGAGGAGAAGAGGGAGGAAGGAAAGAAAGATTAGAGGGAGGAGGATAGGAAGGGAGGGAGGGAAAGAGAGAATAAAGCACAGAGGGAAGGAAGGAAAGAGAGAGAGCGGAGATGAAGGAAGGAAAGAGAGAAAGGAGGGGAAGGAAGGAGGAAATCAGGGAGAGAGGGAAGGAGGGAAATCCAGCAACAATAACAAGGAGGAACGAGTTGGTGGAGGAGGGAGGAGGAAGGAGGAAGGAGGGGGAGGGGTGCGAGTCATATCACCCATTATATAATTTTTAATCGTTAACAAAAGTCGAAAGAGGAATTTGTCGAGAATAAGATTTGATAGAGAGACTGTCACGTTTAAGCACACACAAACACACAAACACACACACGTACACACACACAGCTTTTCGTTTATAGAGAGGGAAGGAGGGAGGGAGGGAGAGAGAGAGAGAGAGAGAGAGAGAGAGAGAGAGAGAGAGAGAGAGAGAGAGAGAGAGAGAGAGAGAGAAGAGAGAGAGAGAGACAGACAGACAGACAGAGACAGAGAGAGAGAGAAAGAGAGAGAGAAGATAGATAGATAAATAGATAGATAGAGAGAGAGAGAGAGAGCCGCCAAGACGAGATCCCAGAGCCCCCTGTTTGCCCCTTCCCCTTCGGCCGAGGTGGTCCCTGGTCGGGCAAGTAAGTGGTCGTAGTTGAGGGTCAGGTGATGGAGGGAGGCGGCCGGAGAGAGCGGGGGAGGCCGAAGGAGGAGGGCGAGAGAGGGCGGAGGAGAAGAGCGAAGAGGAGGAGGAGAAGGAGAATAAGAAGGAGAAGAAGGAGTTTAGCGGACTTTAACCGAAGGAGTCTAGCCAAGTAGTCTAGCGAAGTTTGGCGAAGGATTTTTACCCAGTTAGTCTAGCGACGTAGTCTAGCTTGGTTCAGCGAAGGAGCCTAGCGAGCGAAGGGGGCAAACGACGTGGTTAGTTCAGCGAAGTAGTCTAGCCAAGGAGCCTAGCGAAGGACCCTTTCGACGTAGTCTTGGTTCAGCGAAGGAGCCTAGCCAAGGATCATAGCCAAGGACCCTTTCGACGTAGTCTTAGTTCAGCGAAGGACCCTTTCGACGTAGTCCTGGTTCATCGAAGGAGCCTAGCGAGCGAAGGAGCCTAGCGAAGGAGTCTTGGTTCATCGCAGGAGCCTGGCAAGGAGCGCGGCGGCGGCGGCGGCTCCCGCGGCGGCCCTCGCGGGAGCGGCGGGGCGGCGAGGCGAGGGCAGGGTACGCAGGAGGAGATAAAGATGGGGTTTTATTGTTCTTAATAGTGAGGGGGTGATGCAAGAGCGAGGCGAGAGAGGGTCAGGAGGCAAGTTGGCGCGGAGGGGCTCGGCTCGGCTCGCTATGGGGAGGGAAGGTCCGCCGGGACGCTGGAGGGAGGGAGGGGGAGGGAGGGGATAGGGGGGAGAGGGGAGGGGGAGGGGGGTGGGGGAAGAGGGGGAGGGAGGGGGGGGGGAGGGAGGGGTATAGGGGAAGAGGGGGAGGGGAGGGGGGATAGGGGAGAGGGGGAGGGGGAGGGGGAAATCTTGGGGCATCTTGTATCTTCGAGGCTCGAGGGCCTCTGAGACGCTGTAGGAGGGGGAGGGGAGGGTATAGGGACCAGAGGGAGGGGGAGGGAGGGGAGGGTATAGGGACCAGAGGGAGGGGGTGGGGGGGATTCTTGGGGCAGGGGCTTCGCGTCTTATCGTCGAGCCTCGAGTCTTTATCAGTCTGACGTGGGAGATAAGAGAGCTCGAACGGGGGTGGGGGTGGGTGGGGTGGGGTGGGGGGGGGGATCCTCGATAGGCGCTACCCGAGACGTGATTGTGAAAGATACTCGAATTATATCAAAGATTTTTTTATAAGCTCAGTAGAAATAAATCTTAAGATATACTTTTTATAGTTACATAATACGTATATCTCTAGGATTATGATATAGGTATCTGTCAACGTATATCTCTAGGATTATGATATAGGTATATCTGATATATCTGACATTGCCACCGAGAAAACAAGCCAAATGATACACTTTTACGCGACGAAAGTTCACATCCATTTTTTCGAACCTTCGACTCATTAACAACACCGACGTTCTTATTCGGACAGCAGGATGGGAGGGGTTCGGTTGTGCGAATTAGTCATGGCTTCTGATCACAAACCTTTTTTTTTTTTATTGTCGTGATGTTATTTCATACATACGGATGATGAAATACGTAATGGAAATGAATTTTTGAATTCTTCTTGTTGCAAACGGTATGGTTCTATTACATTTCGCTTAAAAGACACCGAATTGTTATTTTTCGATTTTCAGGTTGTTAATAATTGTCATTTGTGATCGTCATTTGTTTTTATTTGTAATTGTTGTTATTTGTTACTTGATTTATGACTGTCGGTTATTATTTTTATTTGTAATTTTCGAGTATTTTTTACCTCCGCTAATGTTATATTCTTCGTAGCGTTTGGTTAATTAGTCTGTTTGTTCGGTAGCAGAATAACTCAAAAAAATTATGAACAGATTTTTTTTTTTTTTTTTTTTTTTTTTTTTTTTTTTTTTTTTTTTTTTTTTTTTTTTACCCGAGGCGTGTCTTATCCGAACTCAGGTGCTGGTTGAATTAGATTGGAGTGATCCGGATCCAAGAATTCTTTCAAGGCATTGCATCACCTACCTCAGTTGCCTTCACTCTAGGGGTAACTATTATTACCATCATTACCTTGATTATCTCCGCCAAGATGGTCATGTTTACGGAAAAAAAGGTGATTTTAATGTAATTCTTCAAGTGTGAATATTCTTATTGCATCGGTGGTATTGCTCTGCTTCTAATTTATCGGTATTTCTTTGCGATCCCGTTTCTGAAAACACGAATTGGCGGAAATACGATAATCTATTATTGTGACAGATATTGTATTTTTCATTTGATTTCATGGCATTTCATATTAGAAAAATATCACTGAGGCTGAGATATCTCGACGCATTTTAACCCTTAATAATATACGCCGTAGAAGTGATAGTAATCGCGTTTATTAAATGTATTTTAATGCGAATTCCTCGATTTATTCTCGTTTCCAGCTAACTACCGAAGGACCAAAATATGTGTTTATCTGATAAGTATGTTCTTGTATTCTGGTCTTGTTTCACTTTTGTGTTATTGTATCGACTCAGGATAATAAAGTTACAAATAATACGTTTGTGTGTCGGTTTTTCTAATAGATTATTTATGAAGATTAGAGTAATTGTTATTGTTATTGTTATAATAATGATATGGATGATTATAACAATATTGATTATTATTTTATTATCATCGTCATCATCAATATCTTTATCATTATTACTATTATTATTGTTGTTATTATTATCATTATTATTATTATTATCATCATTATTATTATCATCATTATTATTATTAATTATTATCATTATTATTATTATTATTATTATTATTATTATTATTATTATCATTATCATTATTATCATTATCATTATTATTATTACCGTATAACTTAAGGCTGCACTGGCAACCCCTTGTTTACATTCCATTGCCCATTAAATCGTTACAAGAAAATATTGAAAATAAAAGATCAGATTTGCACAAACAACATCAAACATTTTTCTTGTATTGGTTTGTTTATTTGTATTTGTTTATTCCTTTGTTGAACATCGGGTTTTATTTTAGCTGTTTATTCATTATGTGGTTGTTATGGCTGTCTTTTATCGGCGTGTTCCTTTCTCCTGATATTTATTCTTTTGTGTTTCGTTTCTCTCTTTTTTTTTTAGTTTCTTGTTCTTTTTATTGTTTGGTGTTAATGTAGACTGTGTTGGTAGGTTTCTCTTTTTAAGTGTGTTTTTGTTGTATTTTTAGAAAAATCCTTTGTGTGTCTGTGTGTCTCTTTCTGTCTGTCTGTCTTTTTGCCTCTCTCTCAATCCTTTTTTTCCCAATAAATTTATCCAAGTCAAAAAAGTCTCTCTATCTCTCTCTTTTTCCTTTCTCTCTCCCCTCTCTCTCTCTCTCTTTCTCTTCTCTCTCTCCCCCCCCTCTCTCTCTCTTCTCTCTCTCTCTCTCTCTCTCTCTCTCTCTCTACCTCTCCCTCTCCCCCCCTCTCTCTCTGTTATCTCCCCTTCTCCTTTTATTTATTTTCTGTTTTTTTTCTCTCCTCCTCAGACACCCCCTCCCTCCCTACCCCATCCCTTCCTCTCTCCCTTCTTTCCCTGTCTCCTACTCTCCCTCTTCCACACATCCCTTCCCTCTCTTCCTCAATTTATTCCCATCTCTCCTCCTCCTCATCCTTACTGTGCTCTCCTTCTCTTCACCAACCCCTCTCTATTCCTCCCTCCTCCACTCTCTTCTTCCCTCTCTTCTTCCACACCCTCTCCTCCTCTATTTCTTCATTTTATCAAGTAATACCCCCGCCTTTTATTTAGCTTTCTCTACTCTTCTCTCTCTTCTCTCTCTCTTCCACATCCTCTCCCTTTTTTGCCTTCCCTTGTATCTGTCCTCTTCTTCTACTCCTTTCCCCCCAAATCCTCCTCTTTCCTTTCCTCTTCCCTCCCTCTCCCTCCTGCCTCCCCTCCTTTTCCCCTTTTTCCCCTCCCTTTCTCGCCTTCTCTCATCCCTCCCCATCTCCCCTTCCTTTTTTCCTCCGTCTCTCCTCCTTTAACTTCTTTTTTCCTTCTCTCCTCACCCTCTCTCGCCCTCCCACCTCTTCCCTTTCTCCCCTCCTTTTTTTCTCTCTCTCCCTTCCCTTTTCCTCCTTTTTTCCTCCCACCTCCCGCTCTCTCTCCTAACCTCCCCCCTCTCTCCCTCCCTTTTCCTCTTTTTCTCATCCCCATCTTTCTCCATCTCCCTAACTCCCCCCCTTCTTGCCCCACCTACCCCCCACTTCGCCCCACCTCCCCCTCTCTCCTAATTCCTCCCCACCTCCCTCCCTCTCTCGCCCTATCTCCTCCCCTTCTCTCGCCCCCACCTACCCCCACTCTCGCCCACCACCTCTTTTCCCTCTTCTCCACACTCCCCTCCTCTCTCCTACCATCCCTCCCCTCTTTCTCCCCCTCCCTCTCTCGCCCCACCTACACCTCTCCCCTCTCTCCCACTCCAGCCCCACCTACCCCTCCCTCTCTACCCACCCACCCCTCTTTATCCCGCTCCCCTCCCCCCTCTCCCCCCCCCCTTCTGCTTCAGGTTAAAAGGTCGCATTATCCGCGATCACACCTCGAAGCCGCGTAACGTAAGAGTGAGTCAGACGGATTGCGGAGTCAATCAGGCCGGTTGTAGTGCGTGTGTGGGGGGGGGGTGGGGTGGGGGGGAAATGGGGGTGGATTGGGTAAGGGTGGGGTGGGGGATGGGGGAAGGAGGGGGGAAGGATGGGAAGGGATGGAGTGAGTGGGGGTGGGGTGGGGCTGGGGTGGTGGTGGGAGGGGTAGGGAGAGGGGTTGGGGTGAGGAGAGAGGTAGGGCTGGGGGTGGGTGGATGGGGAAGGGGGGATGGATGGGAAGGGTGTGAGGGGTAGGGGGAGGGAGAGAGGTAGGGCTGAGGTAGGGCTGGGTGGTGGTGAGAAGGGTGGGGTGGGGATGGGTGTGGCGGAGGGTGGGAATGTGGGAGGTA
The DNA here is from genome assembly GCF_003789085.1 of Penaeus vannamei. Classification (NCBI taxonomy): domain Eukaryota; kingdom Metazoa; phylum Arthropoda; class Malacostraca; order Decapoda; family Penaeidae; genus Penaeus; species Penaeus vannamei. Next base: position 415,367 of record NW_020870651.1, on the reverse strand, counting down.
GGGTGTAAGGACGAAGGACGAAGGGAGGGAGAGGGTTGGGTGTGCGTGCGTGCGAGTGCGTTAGTGTGTAGATCCGCGTATGTGAGAAGTGGAGCTAGGGAGAGAGAGAGAGAGAGAAGAGAGGAGAGAGAGAGAGAGAGAGAGAGAGAGAGAGAGAGAGAGAGAGAGAGAGAGAGAGAGAGAGAGAGAGACAAGAGAGAAAGAGAGAGGAGAGAAGGTGAGAGAGAGACAGAGATAGATAAAGAGAGACAGAGAGAGAGACAGAGAGAGAGAGGTGAGAGATAGATAGATAGATAGATAGATAGAGAGAGAGAAGAAGGAGAGGGAGAAGACAGACAGACAGAGAGAAAGTGAGAGAAGGAGGAAAGAGATAGACTATGAGAAATGCGAAGTGCGTGTGTGTACAATTCTGTGTGCACTGATGTGTACTCAACTCTGTACAACTGTGAGTGAGATTGGCTGTCCTTTATTCACGTGGAACTATTAACTTGCACAATTATTATCAGTTTATTTGTCATTGTTATTATCATTATTGTTATTATTATTATTATTATTATTATCATTATCATTATATTATCATTATTATCAGTAGTAGTTGTAATAGTATCATTATTATCATTACTATCGTCATCATTATATCATCATCATTGTTATTAATATTAATGTATTGTATTATCATTATAGATATCATTGTTATAATTATTTCATCCTTATCATTGTTATCATTATTGTTACCATCATTAATGTTATTCACCATCATCTTAAAATTCTCCTCCTACAAGTATGATTATAAGAAGATGAAGAAGAATAATGATAATGATAATAATAACGATGATGATGATAATGGTAATGATAATAAAAATAATAATAATGATGATATAATTGTATGAATACTGCTACTACTAATAGTAAAATATTAATAATAATAATAATAATAAAATAATAATAATAATAATAATAATAATAATAATAATAATAATAATGATAACGATAATAATGATAAATAATAATGATAATTAATAATAATAATAAAATTAATAATAATCATAAATGAAATCACACGTACCAGCATATATGAAATGACTTTATTTCTTCCTTCCGTTCCGAGTTCAGCTTTTCATCACCTTCAAATATGTCTATTTCATGTTTCCACTGATGAAATATTAAGCTATATATTTCGAAAGACTGAAAGATCTGGGTCGCCGCAGTTCAATTATGTAATATACCTGTTATAGGCAGGTTGAATAACCTGTAGTTTCGTGTGTTTGTTTCTTGTTATTAATTCTTAATTATGATCATAATGATTGATTGTTGTGATTGTTGTTTGTGTGTGAATGTAGTGGATTGTGAAAGAGGCAATGCGAATTACCTTTTTTGTTTTAGTTTTCCGTGTAATTTTGTTTTAGAGAAAATGGGTTTGAGGGAAGACTATTGTAAACCTGTAACTTGTGTAGATTTTTTCTGGTACACTCTCCATCATGAGTGTAATAGTTTCGTATATTATACAGGATAACTTATGCACATATTACCGCTGTATTCATTTATTATCAGATTACAAAACCCTTTTTCATTACAAATAACTATACATTTTCCTCATTGCTCTGTTCCCATTTTTATCAGTCATCATCTTCGCTCTTATCTGAATAATTTCTCTTATCAGCTCTTATCTTTCAGGCTTGTTTATCAAGTAATTCCAATCAGATCTATGAACATGGGGTAATATCATTGTCGTTATTGTACCTCTCAAAATTCTCGCGATTCTTTGTCATTTCTGAAAACACTTATCTTAAAAAAAGAAAACAAAGAAAAAAAGAAAAAAGAAAAAAAAGAAAAGAAAAGAAAAGAAAAAATATAATATATAATGATATATATAAAATATCAACGAAGGGAATTATCAGAAATCATTTTTATTCAGCATCGAAAAGTGATTTTTCAATTAATTAAATGATAAAGGGAAAATCGTTATAAAGAGTGAATAAGATTTATTTTGACGGTGTATTCAAAGAGAAAAAGAGATTTCAGATAAGAAAAAGTATGAAGAAAAATATATTCGAAAAAAGAACCAAAGCAAATGGTAAATTGAAATTCTTTTAATTTTGAATCAAATTTACATTTTTTTTTTTTTTTTTGGCATTTGTCTTAATGTCTTAAAAGATTTGAAGATTTTAAAAGATTAGTTTCAATTCCAATTGTTACAATGGATATTCTTTTGCTGTGACATTCTGTCTGTTCTATTTTGCTTCTAAAAAATCTCCCCCTGTGTGCAAGGAATGGCAGGGGTTACCATCCATCCATCTCTCTCTCTCTCTCTCTGTCTGTCTGTCTGTCTGTTTTCTCTCTCTCTCTCTGTCTGTCTGTCTCCCTGGTCTCTCTGTCTCTGCCTCCTCTCTCTCTCTCTCTCTCTGTGTGTGTTGTGTGTGTGTGTGTCTCCCTCTCTCCCTTTCTCTCTCTCTCTCTCTCTCTGTGTGTGTGCTCCCTCCCTCTCCCTTTCTCTCTCTCTCTCTCTCTCTCTCTCTCTCTCTCTCTCTCTCTCTCTCTCTCTCTCTCTCTCTCTCTCTCTCTCTCTCTCTCTCCTCTCTCTCTCTCTCTCTCTCTCTCTCTCAACAAACTGGCGTTAGTTTAACAAGGTATGGAAACTTTAACAAATTGGCGTTACTTTAAGGAGTTAAAATGCGGAAATTTATTATCGTAACCGACCTTGAATTATCCACTTGTTCTTGGATACGTTGTAGCCATTTATGAACCAACACGTTAATTAAACCACAGTTAATTACGATTATAAAACGCTTTGGTTCTCATCAATAAACTTATTTAATTATCTTTTTGTATTTTTTCACATACCCGCTTGTCGGACTGTCAGATATAATTAGTGTTGCCAACGAATTTATGTTCTTACGTATGAGGTTTCTTCACACTGTTGTAAAATGTGAAATGAATATAAGGTTGTTAATAACCTGATAGTGAAGCTGTAAAATTCGTTATCGCAGGAAGTTCAGGTATAATAATTTTTGATACAGGTGTACATAGTAACAAGCATTTTCTTTAGTGACAAATGTATTAGAAGGCTGTTACGTCATTGCGGAACAGAAACATGGCGTCAGGAAATCTATTTCATTTGTATTAACCGGAAGGCTTTTTGATTTCTCTCTCTCAATTTTCTTTATTTGCTTATTTTTGTATCCAAAGCCTTATGTTGCTTCCCATTTTACGAATTCAAGGGAGTTTAGGCATCAAATCAGGACACACAGTAAGATATATTCCCACGTAATAAACATTCGGATTGCAAAAGCATTTAGAATCGTATTGCAATGCTGAACGCACCTAAGTTACACATTTCCACGCAAGTTTATGATTCTCTAACAATTTGTACTGTTAGTGCGTCTCTCTGGATTAAGCTCAACTGTATAACTTCTTTCAAAATCATAAATATAATCTCTGAAGTTTTTTTAATGATGATTATCAAGTAAAATAAAATCTGTGAGGTTCTGAGCTACAGTATACCCATAGAACCTATAAGTTGTATTGTATTCATGATGTATTTATGCATGTAAAGGTTTGGACAAGATTTTCGACGTTAATTTTGTCAGAGGAAGACAATTTGATCCTGCTGTTATGGATTATTTTTGAGAGGGAAATGGAGAGGGAGAAAGAGAGAGAGAGGGAGAGGGAGGGAGGCAGGAGAGGGAGAGAGAGAGGAGAGAGAGAGAGAGAGAGAGAGAGAGAGAGAGAGAGAGAGAGAGAGAGAGAGAGAGGAGAGAGAGGAGAGAGAGAGAGAGAGAGACAGAAGAGAGAGGAGAGAGAGAGAGAGAGAGAGAGAGAGAGAGAGAGAGAGAGAGAGAGAGAGAGAGAGAGAGAGAGAGAGAGAGATGAGAGAGAGAGAGAGAGAGAGAGACGAGAGAGAGAAGAGAGAGGAGGGAGAGAGAGAGGAGAGAGAGAGAGAGGAGGAGAGAGAGAGAGAGAGAGAGAGAGAGGAGAGATGAGAGAGAGCAGAGGAGAGAGGAGAGCAGGGATGGCAGGGAGGGAGAGAAGGAGAGCAAGAAGAGGAGTAGAGTAGAGAGAGGAGAGGAGAGGAGAGGAGAGAGGAGGAGGAGAGAGGAGAGGAGGAGAGAGGCAAGGGAATGAGGGAGAAAGAGAGAGATAGAGGAGAGAGAGAGAGAGAGAGAGAGAGGAGAGAGTAGAGAGAAGAAGTTAGAGAGTGGAGATCGTAATCATGATCAGACAAGATGTAGAGAGCAGAGAGAGAGAAGAGAGTTAGATGAGAGAGAGACCGAGAGATTCAGAGAAGAAGCGAGATAGAAGAGATACAGAGATCAGAGAGGAGAGACCGAGCAGAGAGAGAGAGAGAGAGAGCGGAAGAGAGAGACAAAAAAGCTAATTTTTTGTCTCGGTTACAGTGAAATCGCCAAATTCAGAAACCATAAAAAATAACCTTACTCATTCAAATGATCAGAGAATATACACCTCAAGCAAAAACAAAACAACAAAAAAGTACAATAAATGATAGAAATAATAATGATAAGTCATAATAATGAAAATAAATAATAATAATACTATTACTTTCTACCACTACTACTACTAATAATGATGATATATTGATGATAATAATAATAATAATAATAATAATAATAATAATAATAAATAATAATAATAATAATAACAATTAAAGAAATAAATCCCTAATTATGTTAACATGTACCTCAAAAAAAAAAGAAAAAAAAATCTATCAGCCATAAGGTCGTTTAACAATTCTTGTGATTTCTATCTGTTATTTCCCTTTTCTCTTTATCAATGATGTCATTATTAAATTGCCTTCCCCTTTTTTTCCGGTTAATTTTTTTTCCCCTTCACTTAATCGTCCGAAGATACGGTTTATAATTATCATTAGATTATCATTGATAGTGTGAAAAAGTTGTGTGAGAGATTGTGCTGTTTGAAACGACATTGGCGAAACAGGTTGTGGATCATCGTTAATATGCAGGTGTGTGTTTTTTTTGTCCTTGTAATTTTCTGTTTATTGTTTTTGATATCGGCAATAGCAGTCAGATATTCTGTGAATTTAGGAACATGTAGATTAACGATCTTATTAGCTTGCCTCCCAAAAAATAACAAAAAATCAAAAAATAAAATAAAACAAAAAAATAAAAATTAAAAATATAAATACAAAAATAAAATGAAAGAACAAATAAAATTCTATTTTCACTGATAACACGATTGTAAGAAACAGGAAAAACAATGATTGTTGAACTAAACGATTCATCAGTCATCGAAGCAGAATACGTTGTAATATATTATCGAATACGTTTATTAAGCCGCATAGATTATGAACATCGGTTATTGTGACTAATGCAAACGAGACGAAAAAGAAGCATAACAAAAAAAAAAGAGATAGAGAGAGACGAGAGAGTAGGGAGCACAGCTACAGACGTTCAGATAGAGGATGAGAGAGGAGGAGAAGTGGAAGTATGCGAGAGGAACGAGGGATAGCCATGTAGAGACCGAGAGGAGAAGAAAGAGTATCAGAGAGGTAGATAAATGATAGGAGAGGGAGAGTTATTAAGAGCATACACCGCAGGATGTATTGACCATTCATATATAGCAGAGAAAGGATATTATATTTATAAAGTGAGGAGGAGAGCATAATATAGCATACGCTTGAACCGACGAGAGTGGAGAGAGGATGATCTATATATAGTGACGAAAAAATTAAATGATTATATATATATACGTATTGTACTCGTGATACATTATATACAGAGTGAGGATATCAGTGTATTCCGCTATATATTGATCGAGTCGTATGTTTAGTTAATGAGTTATAGGCGCCGTTCTCAGATCACTAATAAAAGAGGGTATTTCGGTATTGGCTCACTGATGTTATCAACAAGGGAGAAGACTCGAACGGATATATCCAGAGACGACCTTGTTTCGATGGTTCAGTTCAGGCTACGACGTAGTATACGCGCCCGCTATGGTGAATATAGTCTAATGGACGCATCTCCGGTGTGCAGATAGAGAGATATTAGATAAACCTTAGTGAGCACAAGGAGCTGTATAGGATTAACGCAGATGTGCATGTTCTGATACGATGATATCTAGTATTTTAAGTCAGTAGTATTATAGATTATATATATATATATTTGATAGTATGCATGGGACGAGAGTATAAGAGGCCAAGTGTTATGAGAGTAGCTCATGAGTCCAGCACAACGAGTATGTGGAGAGAGTGAGATGTATCACTGGAAAGATACCACGAGTAGACAGCGGAATTATATAGTCAGTATATCGAGATTCAGTCTCAGACTACTGCACATATTGAGTATATCACACTCCCAGAAGAGAGTTCATAATTCTAGAAAGTCAATTATATTAAGAGTAAAGACTATCACACATATATAAACCTAATATTTTCATAACAGTAAGTGTATGTGTGTGATTATAGTGTATTGGAAAATCAACTTAATTCTGAAATAAAAAAGCGAATCGGAAAGAATTTGAAGTAATCCTACTGGGTTATTGAGTGAGTGAGTGATTCGCAGTTAAGGAGAATATCTATTGTATGTGGGTATCAAACACAGTATATATTATGACGAATACGAGCTTTGAATGATTGTCATGAAAACATAAAATACTGAAGTCCTGAGTGATGAGTTTTAATTCTCCTTTTTGTTTATAGACGTCATTAACAAGTATTGTAATGATCATATAGTCGAGAGCACACTCATATTCTGAGGAGGACGCGAGTACGCTAATATCGACTGTCATAGCACATATGAGGAACTCAAGAATATTAGATTCGAGTAATATACTATCTAACTCAAGACGAGCATGACATAACTTGACCTCAGATGGTAATCAGATATTAGCA
>NW_020870651.1:398502-403502 GCF_003789085.1 Penaeus vannamei | reverse complement strand
CCTAATCCGTCAGGGGACACCTGCCCTTGGCCTAGGGGTTGCCAAAGCCATTATATATATGTATATATATATGTAAAAATGTATATAGATGTATATATATATATATATATATATTATATATATTATATATATATATATATATAATATATATAATATATATTATATATATATATATATGTTGTGTGTGTGTGTGTGTGTGTGTGTGTGTGTGGTGTGTGTGAATATATATTATAAATAAGTATATGTATATACACACACACACACACACACACACAACACATATTATATATATATAATATATATATATATATATATATATATATATATATGTATGTATGTATGTATATGAATATGTATATATACAGATGAATATGTATATATATGAATATGTATATATACAGATGAATATGTGTATATACATACATACATACATACATACATATATATATATATATATATATATATATATATATATATATATATATATAGTATTAGAGTTTAGTGTTGCCATCTCGGTGGGTTTCGAAATACGTATCGGCAAGAAGAATGGTAAACACAACAGAAGAATTAACAGCAACACAAAAAAGGGAAATATTTATTTGTATTTCATCCTCTTCGTCTCTTTGTTGCCGAGTCGGTGGATTCCGAAGCATATGTCAACAGTACCAGCAGCAAAAACAACAAAAGAGAGAGATAATTTGTGTTTTATCCTTTAAGTCCCTGTTGTCAAGCCTTTGGGGGGGAGACTATGCAAAAAACGAAAAAGGAAAAAAAAATTGTGTTGGCGTTTAAGTTTGTGTTGACGAGCCTGAGGTGTTCAAAAATGCGTAGGAAAGAAGAAAAAATAAACGGCTACATCTGTGTTTTTTTTAAGCCTGTGGGTTACGAGATAAGCCACAGGTTTTGTGATGAAATAATCGTTTTAAAACTTTTGCTTTTACTCACTTGCCTAAACGTTTAACAGATAGCTTTTAAGATTTAGTTATTTTTGGCATTTTATTTATGAAAAATAGCAGACAAAATCCACATAAATCCATTGTATTGAAAGAGAAAAGATTATTTCAAATGCCAACTAAAACTGTTTTGGTGTCACTACAAGGAATTTGGAAAAGAAAACGTTTTTTTTAAGAAACGTTGTTTTTTTTAAAAAGAAACGGGAAACAGAAAACGGCCGGAGAGGAATGCACAATGTCTGAAATTTAGTCATTATTTCTGGCTCTTTCGTTATTTATGTCAGTCTGTCTCTATCCCTATCTATCTATCTCTGAGTTACACGCACACACGCACACACGCAAGCACGCAGACACAAAACATACACACAAAACCACACACAAACACAAAAACACACCCCACACAACCCCCCCCACCCCACCCACACCCCCACCCACACACCCACCCCCACACACGCTGACATATGTATCCGCATACATGACTTTGATATCATAAAAAAGAATCTTCGAGTTTGTTTTACAAGCCACAAAAAAACGCAACCGATTAGTTTACACATAAAACTAATAGGAATATTATGCAAAGATGCTCCACGTGTAGAGTTTTCGCTACAATCAAGTTGCAACGACGGCCAAGTTAGCGATTACTGCTCGATTCGTACCTATATATATATATATATATATATATATATATATATATATATATATATATATATATATATATATATATATACATATTATATATATATATATATATATATATATATATATATATGTATATATATATATATTCGTACCCCCCCTTCTCTCTCTCTCTCTCTCTCTCTCTCTCTCTCTCTCTCTCTCTCTCTCTCTCTCTCTCTCTCTCTCTCTCTCTCTCTCTCTCTCTCTCTCTCTCTCTCTCTCTCTGCTCTCTCCCTCTGCTAGTCTGTCTCTGTTTCTGTCTGTTTGTTTACATTTCTGTCTTTCTTTCTCTGTCACTACCTGCTGTCTTCACCTCTCTCCTCTCTCTCTCTCTCTCTCTCTTTCACCCTCCTTCCCTCCCTTTTTCCTTTTCTCCCATCCCTCCCTCCATCCTCATCCATCCATCCATTTATCCTTCACTCCCTTCTTTCCCCTCTCCCTCCCTCCCTCCCTCCCTCCCTCCCTCCCTCCCTCCCTCCCTCCCTCCCTCCCTCCCTCCCTCCCTCCATCCGTCCTCCCTTCCCCCCTCTCTCAACCATCAATATACAGAACACTTTATATATCTAATATACTGACACTTCCACGTAATGTAGGTCTCCTAAACTAACCCTAAGCTACATCCTGTGGCTATAAATATCACAACATCATTAGCTTAAAAGAAGATTTACCATGAACAGAAATTCATATATGGCAGCCCCTAAAAAAAATATATATATAATATATTCGAAATACAAAAACGACATTATTTTATTATTGAAGTACATATGAAATTATTGAATACGAGATTACTGAATACGAAATACGAAACAAGAATATACATAGCAATACAGGAAAACAGAAAGCAAAATGTCAAACTTGCAAATTTGATGGACAGTTTTATAAATCACATTGAAATGAAAAAAAAAAAAAAAAAAAAAAAAAAAACGAAAGTTATTTTTGGTTAAACAAAAATGACAGCAACGTGTAGAAGTTGATTGATGAAAACTCCTCGTATCTGAGTCGTACCCAAGAGAAAAGAGAGAAAAGTGAATATCATAGACTGTTTTTGTATCCACCATTGCAATGAAAAGAGAGAGAGAGAGGGGGGAGGGAGGGAGAAGGAGGGAGGGAGGGAGGAGGGAAGAGAGAGAGAGAGAGAGAGAGAGAGAGAGAGAGAGGAGAGAGAGAGAGAGAGAGAGAGAGAGAGAGAGAGAGAGAGAGAGAGAGAGAGAGAGAGAGAGAGAAAGAAAGAGAGAGTGCGTGTGCATATGTGTGTTGTGTGTGTGTGTGAGAGAGAGAGGAGAGAGAGAGAGAGAGAGAGAGAGAGAGAGAGAGAGAAGAGAGAGAAGAGAGAGAGAGAGACCGAAAGCGAGAGAGGGAGCGAGAAGGGTCATGTCAATTTACCCTTGTTATTGACATGATTGGAGCTGTCAAAATCCTGAAATGGCAGAGAAGGCGAAACAATATTACTTGTGACAGATCTATATGACTATCAAACTCTCAATAATGAAAATAGATTGTATATTTACCTATTCCGACATAGTATACCTGCATCTATGACATACGATACCTATATGCATATAGTATAATATGTATCAGTATAAAGCATTTATATAGTATAATATGTATCAGTATAAAGCATTTATATAGTATAATATGTATCAGTATAAATCATTTATATTATACATATTATACCATATAAATGCTTTATACTGATACATATTATACTATCAGTATAAAGCAGTTATATGGTATAATATGTATCAGTATAAAGCATTTATAGCAGTATAAAGCATTTTATATGTATAATATGTATCAGTACAAAGCATTTATATAGTATAATATGTATCAGTATAAAGCATTTATATAGTATATGTATCAGTATAAAACATTTATATAGTATATGTATCAGTATAAAGCATTTATATAGTATAATATGTATCAGTATAAATCATTTATATAGTATAATATGTATCAGTATAAATCATTTATATAGTATAATATGTATCAGTATAAAGCATTTATATAGTATAATATGTAATTTATCATGTATAATATGTATCAGTATAAATCATTTATATAATGTAATATGTATCAGTATAAAGCATTATATAGTATAATATGTTAGCAGTATAAAGCATTTATGTAGTATAATATGTATCAGTATAATCATTATATAGTTATAATATGTATCAGTACAATCATTTATATAGTATAATATGTATCAGTAAAATCATTTATATAGTATAAATATGTATCAGTATAAATCATTTATATAGTATAATGTATCAGTATAAATCATTTATATAGTATAATATGTATCAGTACAAATCATTTTATATAGTATAATATGTATCAGTATAAATCATTTATATAGTATAATATGTATCAGTATAAATCATTTATATAGTATCATATTCATGTATAATATGTATAAATCATTTATATAGTATAATATGTATCAGTATAAAGCATTTATATAGTATAATATGTATCAGTACAAAGCATTTATATAATGTAATATGTATCAGTATAAAGCATTTATATAGTATAATATGTATCAGTATAAAGCATTTAGTACATAGTATGCTTAAAGTACATAGTATGCATAAGGTATGGAGAATAGAATGTAGAATGTATATGTATAAAGTATTGTATGAATAGGGATATAGTATAGAGATATATGTGCTATGTGGTATGGGTAAAGTAAAGTTGGTACTATATGCACGGTGACTGTCATTTCGAGAATTGACTGTAAATTATCTAGATAAGGGTTGTGTGTCTTTTCAGATTTCTCCTTTTCTCTTTTTCTTTCATTCAATCTCTCTGTGTTTCTCTGTTTCTCTTTCTCTCACTCTCTCTTTATCTCTCTCTCTCCTCTCTCTCTCCCTTCTCTCTCTCTCTCTCTCTCTCTCTCTCTCTTCTCTCTTTCTCTCTCTCTTCTCTCCTCTCTCTCTCTCTCTCTCTCTCTCACTCTCTCTTTATCTCTTCTCTCTCTCTCTCTCTCTCTCTCTCTCTCTCCTCTCTCTTCTCTCTCTTTCTCTCCTCTCATCTCTCTTCTCTCTCTCCTCTCTCTCTCCTCCCCCCCCCCCCCCCCCCCCCCCCTCTCTCCCTCCCTACTCTCTCTCTCTCACTTCCCCCCTGTCCTCTCCCGCCCCCCTCCCACCCCCTCCCCCCCCCCTCCCCTGAAGACGACAAGTCCTCGAGATCAGGAAAAGTCAAAAAAAAAAAAAAAAAAAAATAAAAGAAAAAAAAAGCAGCGATTTTCCGTCACGTCGCGAGGGTCGGGCGCGGGTCCCGCCTCCTCCTCGGGCTCGTTATCTCGCTCGGCCAGGAGAGGTCGAGGGTCGAAAGGGCGGCTGAGCTCGTTGTTTCGTTTTTTTTGTTTTT
>NW_020870651.1:391236-396236 GCF_003789085.1 Penaeus vannamei | reverse complement strand
ACTTGATGCTTTTAAATACACAATTATTTGCATTTTTTAAACACTCATACCTCATTTATATTTTCTTCTGTTTCGTGTCTCGTTGAAAAATAATGTTCCCCCCCTCCCCCCCTCCCCCCCGCCCCCCTCCCCGCCTCGCCCTCGCCGAGACGAGGCAGGCAGGAGAGACCGAGCGCGGCGGCGGCGAGGTCCACGATGACGCAAGAGGGTAATTAGGCGCTCGGAGCCCCCATTAAGAAGGAGGTCATCTTTGTCCCTTACTGACCTGCATGATGGGGGACTCCCGGTTTGGCCTGAGGGGCGAGAGGGGGGGGAAGGGGACGAGTGTGTAGTGATTGTAAGTAGGAAATTAGATTAATTTTGTTATATTTTGAAGCAGTCTTTTGCCTTTTTTTTAATCTTTGTCTTTTTTATATTTATTTTCTGTTTGTCTGTCTTTTAATTTTGTCCACTTATTCTTCCTCTTTCTTTGTTTCTTTCGTACTTCAACTCTTCCTATTTATCCGCATCTCCTACTCTTTCGTCTTTCTCCCTCTATTCCTCCCTCCCGTCCCCCACCTCCTCCTCCATTCCTCTCTTTTTTTCCTCCCCCTCCTCACCTTCTTCTCCTCCTCCTATTCCTTTTTTCTCTCCTCAACCCTCCCTCCCCACTTCTCCTCTTCCCCTTTTCCCATCTCCTCCTCCTTCCTCATCCCTCCTCTCCTCCCCCCTTCTCCCCCTCCTCCTCCTCCTCCTCCTCCTCCTCCTCCTCCATTCTCCTACTCCCCCTCCTCCTCCTTCCCTCATTCTCTACCATCATTACCACCACCTCCTTTTTCCTCCCTGCTCTCCCTCTCCCCCATCTTCTCCTTCTACTCTCCTCCTCTTCTCCACCATCCTCTCTTCCTCCTTGCTCCCTCCCCCCCCCCCCACCTCCCCCCTCTCCAAACACTCAAGATCGTCATGAACATCTTACCATCACAACCACCATTAGTCATTCAAACAGCCCTACTCTCACTTCAAGATCTTATTTGTTTACAATTTCCAGCTGTTCGTCTCAGGCCGCTTGTGACGTCATATCCGTTTTCTCAAACCTGAATTAAAAACAAGATTTTTTTTACGTTGTACAATATCAGTTGAATATTTACGAGACTAAGATTGTTATCAAGTGTTCAAGTGATAATGATACAGATATAATAACGTCATGAAGTGAAGACGGTAGTGGTGATGATAATGATAGCGGAGAGAAGATGGAACTTAATGATGCTGGGAATAATGATTATAATCCAGATTGATGAATTGATGGATTAATTACCCGGTTAAGACAGTCAGATGCAATAAATTTCGGTTTTAATCTCAATTAAGATGAAGAATGGTCGGAACAATGAGAAAAACGAGGCTCCTTGTGTCTTTGAACAATTTTTACTATCATTTTTAGCGATCTTTAATTTTCTCATGGGTAGTACATTTCTTTCACGTCTTTATTTCTGAATATGTGCGTGTGTGTGTGTGTATATATATATATATATATATATATATATATATATATTAATATACATATATATACAATATATAATATATATTATATATATTATATATATATATATTATATAATATATATTATATATATTATATATATATATATGTCACTTTGCATGTCTATCTTCCTCTTCAGCCCTCCCCCCTCTCTCTCTCCTCTCTTCTCTCTCTCTCTCTCTTCTCTCTCTTCTCTCTCTTCTTCTCTCTCTCTCTCTCTCTCTCTCTCTCTCTCTTCTCCTCTCTCTCTCTCTCTATTTCTCTCTCTCTTCTCTTCTTCTTTCTCTCTCCCTCTCTCTCTTATCTGCCTTGCTATACAACTATCTGTCAGTCAATCAATCCAACTACTTGTCCATCTTTATCTATCCGTTATCTATTCATCTATCTATCAGTCAGCCGATCTAAATATCTTCCTATTTCAATCTCTCTGAATATTTCCATACATCTCTATCAGCTGATAAATCTCAATACAGCTGAATGGATATCTCAATTAATTAAAAGAATGTAATATAGTATGAATTATCCTCAATTTCTCATCTCTCCTTTCCCTTCTCTTCTCCTCTTCCCTCTCCCTCCCTCCCTCCCTCCCCCCCCCAATCATCATTCATTTCATGAGTTTCGTTGTAAATTGGCTTCTAAATCAACGTTTCTATTTGCTTGGATTCGTTATGGCGGTGCATACGCTGTCGCTCCGATTCAAGTGATTAAAAAAAAACAACAAAGGTATGAAGCAATTAAGAGCGCCCGTGTCACCTTTATTTGGTTGGTGGGGATGTTGTGTCTTCCATTTTCTCTTCTTGTCTCTCTGTCTGTCTTTGTCTATTATTGTCTTTCTTTTTTGCTTTATTTCTTTGTCTGTCTGTCTGTCTGTCTCTTGCTGTGTCTGTCTGCCTCTGTCTATCTATCTATCTATTTCTCTCTCTTCTCCTCTCTCTGCCTGTCTGTCTGCCTCTTTCTCTATCTATCTATCTATTTCTCTCTCTCTCTCTCTCTCTCTCTCTCTCTCTCTCTCTCTCTCTCTCTCTCTCTCTCTCTCTCTCTCTCTCTCTCTCTCTCTCTTCTCTCTCTCTTATCTCTCTCTTCTTCTGTTCACCTCGGTTTTCCTTTTTTTTTCTTTTCTTCGCTTTTCTATATCCTTCTTCTCTCCGTGATGTCACCTCCGAGAGGGAAGAAAGAGAAAGATATATATAAGATATATATGATATGTATGCATTTGTGTATATATATATATATATATATATATATATATATATATACATTATTGTACATAATTAATTTATATATATATATATATATATATATTATATAATATTTATATACTGATATAATATATATTATATATATATATCTATAATTATATTATAGTATTACTATGTATGTACTGTATGTATATATGTATATGTATATATGTATAATGTTATATATATATATATATATATATTATTTATAATATATATATATTATATCGTAATATGTGTGTGTGTGTGGTGGTGGTGTATCACACACACACACAACAACATACATATATATTCTATATATATAATATATATATATATATATATATATATATATATTATTATATATGTGTGTGTGTGTGTGTGTGTGTGTGTGTGTGTGTGTGTGTGTGTTGTGTGTGTGTGTGTGTGTGTGGTGGGTGTGTGGTGTATAAATGAAAATCTAATGAATTTCTTCCCCACAAGCCACGACGGCCCTCAGACCTTCACCCGCCCCCTATTCCCCCCTCCGCCATGTAAATAAACCACAGTGATACATGCATTGTGAGACTGATGTCCCGAGACGAGCGCACGTCTCTGCGGCTGCGTGAGAACTTCTTCGGATGACGCCTTGATTGCAAGGAGGAAGGGGGCGGGGTAGGAGGGGGTGGTGGGGGGTGAAGGGGGGTGGATAGGGGGAGGGGATGGGAGGGGGTGGGAGGGGGGTGTGAGTTGGAATGAGAAGGAAAAGGTTTTGTTTGATCTAGGAAGACTTTTATTGGATTGCGTGGTTTCGAGTACAGTGTGTATGCCCCCCTCACTGTTGTGTGTCCGGCCACACACATACATTCACACACACATATAGACACACAGCACACGTGTGCTGTATGTGTGCTGTGTGTGTGCAGCAACCACACAAACACACACACACAACACACACACACACACACACACCACACGCACACACCACACACAGCACACACACCCACACACACACACACACACACACAACATATATATATATATATAATAATATATATATATATATAGGTATATATTACAGTACATATAATATAGTATATATATTTATATATGATAGTAATGCATATAATAGTTATACATAAATGTATTATGAATGTATGTAATTATGTAATCATCATCATCCTCATATATATTATAATATATATATATATATAATATATATATATAGTATATATATATATATATTATACATATATATATATATTATATATTATCTATATGTATATATAAATATATAATATATATAATATGTGTGTGTGTGTGTGTGTGTGTTGTGTGGTGCGTGTGGTGATGTGTGTGGTGTGTGTGTGTGTGTGTGTGTGTGTGTGGTGTGTGTGTGTGTGTGTGTGGTGTGTATGTATTGCAGATATATTCTTTCTCTTACTCACAGTAACGTGGTACACAAAAATGAGAGGATTTCAGCCACAAGAAATAAAATAAAGAATTACCTTTTCGAAAGCTTCATGAGATCCTCTTCAGCTAATTATTTTAATTCCTTATTGTTGCTGTTTCTTTTTCATTATACATATATATAATATATGTATATATATTATATATATATATATAGATATATATAGTATATTATATAATATATATTATGTTATTATATATATATATATATATATATATATATATAATATATATATATATATATATTATATATACATACATCATAGCATATATTTTGTTTTCTTTATTTATTTATATTCTCATTCACAGGTTCATATATTAAACATCAGGTTATGATTCATCCTGCAATCATTAATCAATTAGCCAATCTACTTAAAATTCTTGATGGTTATTTTGCCTGCTCATCTTCATGTTATTATCTAATTTATCTTTAATTTCTTTTGTTTATTTATACTTTTTCTGTTTCTATTCATGTTTGTTTATCTTTTAAGGCTATTTGTTTACTTGATTTGTCTTCTTTTAGGTTTTTGCTTGTTTTAATGAGTCGTTGATTATCAAATATTCTTCCTTCGCTTTTGCCTATTCTTCGTCTTTGTACTCTAGTTTTCTCTCTCTTACTGTCTTTACTCTTCCTTACTATCTCTTCCACTTTTTTCCCTCTTTCCCAGCTTTGTCTCGATCGTTAGTTAGTCCCTTCATCTTCTCCTAGTTTCTCTTCTCGTCTCTCACTTCACCTTCTCCTCTGTTTCCTCTTTTCCTGCATAAACTTCTATTTCTCTTTTCACTATCTCCTCTTCCTTCTATTTCTTTTTCTTCACT
>NW_020870651.1:343736-358736 GCF_003789085.1 Penaeus vannamei | reverse complement strand
ACCTCACCCTGAGAGCAGGTATAAGGATAGTCCCCGAAAGGGGACCAATCTGTTTTATACTCTCTCCATGACCACAAAATAAATCAGACCATGGCAGTCACCCTGGAGCCTTCCAAGGTTGCAGGGGGGCGAAAGAAAAACCAAAAGCAGGCCGAATGTGTCCGGCCTCCTGAACCGAGCAAGGACAAGACAGAAACACCAACCACAAAGTCTGTCCATGCACACCAGACTGAGGGAAACCTGAACTCTCCTCAGAACTCTCTCAGTCAAGAAGGGGCTCTAGCTGAACCAGCCAAACCAGCTGCCCCCACTTCTAAAGGCCTTAAACTCCTGTAAAGGGGAGGCGTGAAGCGACGAAGGGTGGAAACTGACTCTGAAGAAGAGGCAGAGCACACCCCAAGTCGACTAACGCGGTTTAAGGTACCAAAAAACCTGAAGACTTCGACAATGCATACCAACTGGTTAGGGCATTGGAGAAGGAAAAAAATGTCAGACTTTCAATCCGAATCTGTAGAGATGAGGGCATGATCATTGCCCCCGAAGACAAAGCCACCCTGAACTTCCTACAGGAAATCAAGGTGCTAAAAGACGGGATAAAAGTGTGTATCTCACCACTGACCTCCCAAGAGAAAAAGACCAAGATGGTGCTACTTGGTTTCCCACTAGGGTTCGACGTGGAGGTGATCACGTCTCTCCCACAAGTGTTGGAGGCTTCCCGCATGACCAAAGGGAAGTCTCCAACCAGGCAAGTCCTGGTTATCCTCAAGGGAGCCCCAATCACCACCCTTGATCTGGGTAACTGGGGCTCATACAAACTCAGGACATATGTGCCAGAGCCCTTGAGGTGCTTCACATGCCAGAAATTTGCGCATCACCAGGCCAACTACAAGGCCAAAGCCAAATGTGGTGTATGCAGCAAGGCACATGAAACAGAAGTGTGTATCAAGGCACACAAAGATGGCCAGAAGGACACAACAGCCAAGTGTCTAAACTGTGCCAAGAAGCATCATGCCTGGAGCCTGGCTTGCTCTGTCAGGAAACAGGCAGTTATTAAAAAGCAGGAGCTAACCAAAAAGCGCCCTGAATTTGTCCCTGCGTTCCCAGGCACCTACGTCTAGGGTAAAAACAAAAGAGAAAAGACTCCCCGACCTGCTAAGAGGAAGGAGTCGCCCCCACAGCCAAAACTGGATACCTCTAACAGAGAGAAATTCCCCAAGCTTGCTAGTGGCAAAACCACAAAAAAGAACCAAAGGGAAAAAGGTTCAAAGACCACAGCAATGGTCCGCCCCAGTAGAGGATAATCTTTTCTTTGACGAGAAAGATATGACTCTCTTGTTGAGTGCTGTAGTTTCTGCAGTAGCAACAGCCTTGGGGAGGACCAGTGAGGAAGCAGAGAAAGCAGTGCAGGTCGCCATGACGGCTATGACCTAAACTGTGGCAGCTCGGAAGGGAAGGAAGCTAGAAGCCTCCAAACCGAAAACGAGCTTCACTCCCCTCCCTAAATCCTTGGATGGCAGGCTAGCTTCGGGAGAAGCATTACGTGAAACCCCAGCTAGTCTGTCAGGACAGGCTGAATCTGTGCAGCAGAAGTCCCCACTGCAGGCCGAGACTGTGCAGCCAAAGTCTCGTCCCTTGACCCGAGGTGGCACTTCCAACCTAGGCTCTACACCACTCGGTAGAGCCTTAACCGGAGTGTCTCACTTAGAGGAAGTTGTACAATCCTCAATCAACGAGGATCTGTACTTATCTGATGCCACCAGCACCGGGGCATCTGAAGCTGAAGCAAGTGACTCTGAGTAACCATCATGGCACACAATCTAAGCATTCTGTAGTGGAATATCTGTAGCTATATAAGCAAGAACTCCTTTCTCCAGTCAATAGTGCGAGCAAGAAGCATTGACGTCGTCATGCTCCAGGAGACACTAACTATGGGATCCGTGTACTTCTCAGGATATCATGCCTTCACCACTCCAAACCTGGATGGTGCTAGAGTCCTGATGACCCTGGTAAAAGAAGCTATCCCATGCTCCTTAATAGCCAACCTGCCGCACTGTGGAGATGGTGTTGAATCTCTCGCTGTTGAGATTCAGCTACCTGGGGGCCCTATAAAAATATATAATATTTATAGCAAACCACTGTGTGAGAGCTTGGATCTGAACCAGGTCTGTGCTACTGCAGCACAAGACCGAGTGATCATAGGGGGAGACCAATGCACACATAGCCATGCTGAATCCCCGCAAAAGGCCGGACGCGGCAGGCATTCACATAGCAGAAGTGCTTGAGACGTTCCCTGAGATCGCTCTTCTCAACACCAAAGAACCAACGCATGTGAAGGGAGGGGTCCAAGACCTCACCTTTGCCACTGCAACAATGGTGGAGAGAATTCGGTGGTGTGTCGATGATACGGTTACTAGTGATCACTACGGCATAGTCACCACACTAATGGATGCAGGTCCAACCCAAAGACATCACATTCCTAAATGGAAAACAAACAAGGCCAATTGGTTTGCCTTCCAGGAAGGCTTGGCTCGATGTCTGAAAGACAATGAACCCAACATCAATAATGAAAATGTGGATGTGCTAGAGGCAAGGCTAATCCAGGCCATAAACCAGGCAGCCTCACAAACCATCCCCAAAATTCGCCCATGGTCCAGAACTCACAAAGACGCCTGGTACTATAATGATGAGATCAAGAGGTCAACCACAGGGTTAATATGTGCAGAAAAAACTTCCGACGGCAAAGATCTCCCGACAATCTGGCCCTGTTGAGGGAATCTGTCGTGGATGCCAAGGAAACTGCCAACAGAGTAAGGCAGGAAAAATGGCTGGAATGGTGTCAAACTTTTGGACACCACACCAGCCTTACAGAGTTGTGGAAACGGGTCAGGCAAGCGACAAGCCGCCAAGCCCCGAAATGCACTCATCATGATCCACAATCAGAGGCTAACATGCCTGAGTTCTCAGCCAGAACCAGCACCAACAATCTGCCTCCAATGATGAGAGAAAAACAACAAAACTTAAATCCAGAAAGACTTGCTCTCATACCAGACAAGGCACTCGAAGCTGATGAAACAGATGCCTTGTTCTCTCTTAGGGAACTAAGAAAATCATACAAATCCAGTTCTGGGTCAGCACCGGGATCTGATGGGATCTCCCACCCCATCATTTCGCATCTAGGCCTTGCAGAAGAACTTGCATTCTTGCAGGTTATCAACAAATCCTGGCAAACAGCCACGGTGCCCCAGAGCTGGAAACAAGCCACAATAGTTCCCATCCCAAAACCAAAGGAGCCTGGCAAGTACCGTCCCATCTCTCTTCTCAGCTGCCTGGGTAAAACAGCTGAGATGGTACTCAACAGGCTCCGATGGAAAACGGGTCCCCCTCATGAACACCTGCATGGGTTGACATGGGGTAAGAGCACTGCTCATAGCATTTCCACACTCTTAAGCACAATCTGCACCTCGCCCACCGTGGTTGTCTTCCTTGACCTGGAGAAGGCTTTTGAACTAGTAAGTCCACTTGCCATTCAAGAGACACTAATCCACAAAGGAGTCAAAGGCAGACTCTTGGCCTGGATAGCTGACTATTTTAAAAATAGGTCAGCAAATGTCAGATTTCAAGGCCACCTCTCACAGTACATGCCACTTGAAAATGGAACCCCTCAGAGAGGGGTTCTTAGTCCAGCCCTGTTTAATACCCTCATGTCCAACATACTCGACATTCACCTGCCAGAGGGATGCAAGATCATCTCTTATGCACATGACTTGGCAATCATAGCCTCTGGCAATCACTGCCTAACTAGAGCTCAGCGTTGTCTGAACCTGGTGTCTGAAGAGTGTTGTAGGATGGGTCTAAAAAATATCAGCAGCAAAATCCAAAGCAATGGCTCTGAGAACTAATGTCAGAAACAAAAAACTCACTATACAGGGTATGGATCTGGAATGGGTGAAGGACTATCTATACCTTGGTGTATGGATAGGACACACACTCACTTTCAAAAAGGAGATCCAATACCTGCTTGACAGAACCAAGGAAAGACTGTCAGTCATGAAAGTCATGACAGGGAGACACATAGGAGCAGGACACAAAGTACTAAGATCATTCTATGTACATACTGTCCGTCCTATTATTGACTATGCATCTGTCGCCCTCATTGCTTCCAGTACAACATTAAAAGAAAAACTGGAAACAATACAAAACGAAGCAGCCAGCATAATTCTAGGTGCACCTAAGTGGACAAAGGTCATCAACCTCCTCATGGAAGCTGATTTACCGTCCATGAACACTAGAATTGATCTAATGGCAGCACAGTTCCTTTCCAAGGTCCTGTAGGCACCCAGAAACTCCTATCTAAGACAAAGAGTTCTCAGACGCCTACAACAAGATTACCAGTTGTTTGCGGACAATTCCTGGCTCACACATACACCCAGAGTTTTGATACGCTTTCAGCTAAAAGATTCATTGCTTGCCAAGGGTATGGACTCCCCTCACCCTGATTACAAAGAACCCCCGCCGTGGGCAAACGAAATGATCGAATTCTCAATTCTAAATTTCACAATGAGAAAAGATCAATATTCAATGCCTAGCCTAAGGCACAAGCACAAAGGGTCATTGATCAAAGAACTCCGCCTGATAGTATAGCATACTACACGGACGGATCCGTGGATCCAATAAACCATACTGCAGGCGCCGGCTTTGCAACAAAGGATACCACAGCATCCATAAGGGTCACTGACAATGCCTCAACGCTTCAGGCTGAAACAGTTGTGATCATGGAAGCATTAACACGCGTCCCTGAGGGGAGGACACGTTGTCATTCATACAGATTGAAGAGCAACTATTGACAGCTTACAGCATAGCATGCCCCCAGATAACATCTACCTCTTGACAACAGTGCTAAACATAGCCCAAAGAATCCTTAGTCAAGGTAGAAGAATCATCATAAATGGGTCCCAAGCCACATAGACATACAAGGGAACGAGCTTGCTGATAAACTAACCGAAAAGGGCAGGGGTATGCCCCCATCCTCCATGATCGTTAAACCCAGCCGAAAGGGACTAAGCCAAGGTACCAAAGCTGCAGCATGTGCGGTCCTCCGGGGAGCACATAGAGGAAACATCACAAAATCGCTCACTGCCAAGTGGTACCCAGATGCTTCAGGCTATGAGCCACTGGCCCTTCCTCCAAACACAAAAAGAGGTACCGAAGTCATACTATTCAGACTAAGACTAAGTTACCAATGTGCTTGGCAAATTATTGACAATGAGACTGCCAGGTTATGTAAACACTGCGACGAGCCTAACGCCACCCTGTTACATTACTTGCAGAATTGTGTACACACAATTTCTGAGGCAGGGACCAGACCACTCACCACAGCCGCCGGGCTGGTAAAAAGGGTCTGCAACATGCTTACCCCCTGGCAGCTGGATCGCTTGCTTGCAATCCAACCACCGCGATAAGCAGTTCAAAGAAAACATCTGAGTTAACTAGATATAGTTAACACAGGCCGGGCCACTCCAGAGAAAAGGCCCGGGCGAAGCATGACTTTGCAAATCTAACTGAACTGAACTGCTGAGTTCAGCACTCACGATCCTCCAGCCGAGCAAGACACAGCAAGCAGCAACAAGGCCTAACCAGGCCTTAGCCGTCGGGGGAGCCGCCCCGGCTCCCCCCATCGATCTCCAGCACACCAGCCATACCTGTGGGCACTCACACCCAAAAGCTCCTTAAAGAGATGATTGACACCAGTCCATGGCGGATCCAAATCCATTGCCATAATTACACAGACAACGAGAATTCTGAGGGGAACAAAAATAATGAAGGCTTCCCTTTAGCGAGAAGTATTTTTTTCTGAGAAAGGTAATGGAAATAATTACCTTACAATAATGTATAAATTATGTACAGAGCTTTAGTTTCATTTCATAGAAAAAAAAAAACATTACATTGATTTATACGATGCACTGCTCCAAGGGAAACCCGACACGTATCAATTTCCCAAAGATAATGATTAAAATCTATATTAACGTGTCCCTTCTTCCGGAAGACCTCTTTCGCCTGCGGATCAGCCTTTGGGAAGGACGTACCGTTATCCTTCAGGCAAGAATTTTTTCGCCATATTGTTTTCTATAGACTTTATCCAGTTATGATGTATTTCAGCGACTTAGAGTTATATGCATAGGGTGAAGGCCACAGTCTATAACATTTTAGATTTATGAGAGGAAATATAAGAATAAGGGTTTGAAACTTGTTTATTATCGGTAACGTATCTGAACTTTGAAAAGAACTGTGTAAGTGCTTATCTATTGCTGAAGGAGTAGCCAAACAGAGCACAAATCGAAGTGGCACCACATCACATGACACCAACCTAACCAGCAATCCACCTCAGACCATTTGTCTATCACATAGCATTTGCTCCTCACACGTCCCCACCCTATGTAAACGTGATCCACAATGCTAGGAAACACCGAAATGCATGCATTATAACACTGTACGAAGGGGATCACATGCAACACTATTCAAACACAGTTACACCCAGAAACTCAGTGTAATCTCTTTTCATAGTGTCGCATTTATCTGATAAACGAGGTATAGCTTAAGTCTTTACATTTTAAGGAACCTTCAAAGCTTACTAATATATTGAAATTACTGCATGACGTTGAAAGATATTCGCCAATTTATGCATTTTATTTAAATATTTTAAAGTTATTTCTTCAATATACGACGGGCCTTGCCAAAGCATTTAGGCCAAAAATAACCGTTTTATAAAAGCAACTTTTGAATAATACTATATGCTTCAAATGTGCTCATGTTTTAACTTTTCTAATATATATTTTTTATGGGGTTGGAGGGTAATGACACAGAAGAGTGGCTTATATTGAAATATGACGGAATGAAGATTGAAGATTGGTGACGTTGTCCGACAGAGATTTCTGCGGTAAAGGTGCAACGACAATCTTGCAAAGAGCCTAGCAGGAATTCTCATCAACCTTCAGCCACGGTTTAAAGTCATTTGTGTGTAGCCAGTCGTCTTTAAATAATGTCTTTGGCGGCATTCTGATTGATCAACATTTCATTGATAAACACCTCAGTCTCAATATACGTATTTCATTATCCATTGACGGCATAGTTTCATTCCTCTATGTTTAACTTTTGTCGAGAAGCCTACAATAACATGGGAAATACACAAATGTTAGAATGGCTTTTAAGTCTTCTATGCATACTATATACATCCCTTTATATTGTAAAAAGATAAATTAGGCAAAATCACAATAATTTGCACCAAAAAATGAGTGAGGTAATATTACCTCACTCCTGCCCTACGAGCTTACTTCGTAGATAAGTTACGTAAGTTTATTTACCACCCTGGCTAACTGCTCAGGCGTGGGCTATCGTGATTAGTGTTACATATATGCACATACATTCGACAGAGTACAGTATTCTGTGATTACAGTAACTATACATGGTA
Source organism: Penaeus vannamei (assembly GCF_003789085.1). Lineage (NCBI taxonomy): Eukaryota > Metazoa > Arthropoda > Malacostraca > Decapoda > Penaeidae > Penaeus > Penaeus vannamei. The sequence goes on along the minus strand of NW_020870651.1, from coordinate 351,271 downwards.
AAATGGGAATATGTCACACAGCATGCAAACGTATATTACCTTTGATCTACCTTTGCCTTTAGGTTTACATAAAAGTGTTCTGTGGTGCGTTTTATAATTATGATAGTTTTACATAGTAAAATTAGGATATAGCATGAGTATATTTTCCAATGTATCAGGTTCTATAAAATAATCACATAGTTCTTTATACCTCATGTTAGCTGGTCTGAAAGGCTGTATCACATGACACTCCGAGATATAATGCTCAAGCGTTCGCTTATTTTCGTCGTTACACAGGCTACATCTACATTCATCTGCACTTCTTGTACCTTGCAGTTGCCAGTACATTCTATAGCCTAAACGTATTCTGGCAATAACCATGTCACATTGTCTGGTTTTACTTCGGTGCCACCCATAGGATGGCTTACAATCTCGATACTGATCGTAGTGCCTTATACTACAGCTTTCAGGCCTTTGTGAACTCATCAGATCTATCAGTTCTTCTTTATGAGAACTTTGTAATATGTGTGCACCCCTAGCAAGAGGCATCCCAAGATCTATATTTACAATATCTTTGTTACAAGCCTCTTTCGCCAAATTGTCTATATGGTCGTGCTTGCGTATACCAACATGAGATGGTATCCATACAAATTAAATGTTAAAATTGCGATCTCTTGCATAAGTTACGTTACGCTTAATGCAGTTCACAATTCCCTAATCGCCATCTGTTTTGAAGGAACTTAGTGTCCGAAGAGCACTTTGGGAATCACAAAAAACTACTCCAGAGCCCCGAGACATTAAGTATTCTATTGCAAGGAGTATACCTGCCAACTCCGTTTGAGTGGTACTGGCCTAATTTTGTACTCTCATATGAACTTGATGTTGCAATAAACCATTTTTGTATGCAGCGCAAGCACAACCAGCTTTGTATCCAGACTGTACGGATCCGTCAGCGTAACACTCGTACACATCGCCCATAGTGTTCCTTTACCGTCGCCAAAGCAATTTGTTTCAACACGCAGTTAGGTACAGTTTTTTTGCGGTAGACATGTAAAGTGCACAATCAGTGAAGAGTTTTTCCATGGGGGAATGGATCGACCGTTTGGTATCTTACTTATGGGGACGTTAAGCTTGGTAATGTTCATGCAGATTTTGTGTACCAGAGAACGCTCGTGTGTCTGATTAGCCTCGTCTGCTTGCGTGCTTCTATGTTGCAACTGTTTTTGGAAATATGTGAGATACAAGGGTTCCCTCAGGGCTTTGACCTCAAACAGAGTGCAAATATATATTATTCTATCAAAAATGGATGGTAAGTTTGGTTCTGATCTCATGTTCACTATCCTTGCTGTTCTCGGGGCGCCGAGAATAATCCTCATAGCTTCGTTTTGTACTATCTCCAAACTATTTATATCTGAGTCCTTATACTGCAATAAGTGCAGTAAATGGTAGTCTACAACTGACCTTATAAAGGCCAAGTAAAACATTCTAGTGAGCTTAACATTGTCATGTCCCTTTCCGACAAGGACTTTCGGCGGTTTCAGTCTCTCCCAGAGTCTCTTCTTCAGAGAAGTGATCAGGTCTGCATCATTTACGTTCACCCCGAGATATTTATACTTATAACACATGTCAAGCTCCTGGTTTCTTATGTGAAACGTGGGTGGGGATATAATACCCGGGTTGAGAGCCATTGTTTTTTTCAGCAGAGATGACTAATCCACACTCATGTGCCCTTGTTGTGAGTTCGTTGAGAATTCTTTGCATTCTTTCATATGATGATGCTCTGACACATATGTCATCAGCATAACATATAATAGATTCCCCATCCCCAAGTGGAATATCTGTCACCAATTTGTGCATAAGGACATTGAACAACATAGGGCTGAGAACTCCTCCCTGTGGCGTCCCAAGTTCTAAGGGCTGTGAGGTGGAACTCGTCACTCCCCTGAACAAGACACTTGCGGATCTGTTAGAAAGATACATTCTGATCCAGCTCAATAATTTACCTCGTATGCCAAAGCTTGCCAATTGTTCTAGAATGACTTCTCTGTTTGCAATGTCAAAAACTGACAAGATCAAGAAAAACAGTGTGCTTCCCTGGGTTAGAGCCTGAAAAATACTCTGCAAAGCAATGTTGTGTACTACGTCCCGGTAAGAATCCTTACAGTCAGTGAGATAATTTACCTTGTAACCTGTACCTGAGTCTGTTTAGGATGATCCTTTCTAGGACTTTGCATGAACATAAGGTTAGTGAAATCGGGCGGTGTTTATCAGTATTTGGTTTCGGTATAGGGATGATTAGACTGCGCGTCCAGGAGTCAGGTAGAATACCTTGTGACAAGCTCAGCCTGTATAGGTGCAAAAGGGGATTGCCAGGTACCTGGGCTATAAGGCGAAGGACACTATAGGTAATTCCATCTTCACCTGGGGCGGACGCCTTGCCTTTGCTTAGTGCATTGTTCAATTCCCACTCACTAATCTCAGCAGAGTCAGAAATGTCGGAATCAGAATATCCAATCTCTATAGCAAATTTCCGTGCAAATTTAGACTGATTAAGGTGATTCTGAATATCTGGGAAGTGAGCTCAATTTGGACGCTCCAGCCCACTGACTAAGGAGCATATCTGCCTGTGCAAGAGGACTATGAAACTGTGGAGAATTAGTCGGTTTGCCTGAGAGACGATTAATTTTTCTCCAGACCTCAGACATTGAAGTGTTATTGTTAATGCTTTGTAGAAATTGTTCAAAGTGTTCATTTCTAATTTGAGTTTTTAATTCCCGTAGATTTATGTTAGCCCTAAGAAATTGTATGAGGATGTCACGGGTATTGTCCTGCCTGTAGGTATTAAGAAGCTCCTGAAGTCGCTTTTGTTCCCTTGATAATGTGGGGTCACCAACCCACTTAGGTTGTTTCGAGGGTTGTGAGTTATTATTCTTTAAGGTTTTCTTTGGACAGACCCAGGTGCTGTAGTAATCAGAGACCACTTTCGTCATATCCACGGAGAACTGATCAACACTCGTTACTGTGTATTCATTGTACCAATCATAGATGCGTAATTTAAAGTGGTGCTCAAGGTAAGAAGGAATAGAGATTTTCAGCCTATTTGTTTTTGCGGATAGGCTATTGTCAACAGCGTATCTCGTTTCTATTGCAAAGTGGTCACTGACTCTGTCGCAAGTATGCATCTGACGTTACCATGCACAAGATCCCTTCCTATTACATAATCTAGCCTGCCCCCTGCCACATCAGTTTTCTTATCTGTATCATATACGGTCATAGATCTGTTGTTCACAAAATGTTTGAATTCTTCGCCACTTTCATTACATTGACTATCACCAAATGAAGAATGTCTAGCATTATAATCTCCCATGCATATTGTGCCACGATTCTGAAAGTTGGGCAGTGAACCGATTTGAAACTTTTTACACCTTGCGTATACATTATACAGGGAGAAAAACCCAGAGGCTGTTCGAATATGTATATTGCACATTGTTGTCATCGGACGTCTTCACCAGTTTATGCGGTATGGCGTCACTAACATAAGTCAATAGACCTGTCATTCCTGTGTTTGTATAGGAATTTTATCCCCTGATTCTAGGGGCGGTTTTTAATTTAGTGGTTGATGTGAAGGGTTCTTGTAAACAGATAATGTCATTATTTTTATAAACATAATAAAGCAAGTCATTAATTCTACAGTTGACACCACATATATTCCATGAAAGAAAAGTAATTATTTTCTTGTCCCTCATCACACATTATTAGTCAACTCTTTGTTTAATGAAGCCCTTTAGTTTACATATCTCTTTAATAGCATTGTATATATCTGTTGCTTCTTGTCTATTTGCAAAGGTTCTGCGCAATCTCCATATATTGATATTATACGAATAAGTCGTACCTGCCACCATTCACTGAGTGTTTTCCCAAAAGTCGTCCGTTTCCTTCATATCTTCGCCGACGTTATTTTCACTGTCATCACCGCTTTCAGATGATTCGTCGATAGTATCATGTGTAATATCATTATCATGTGTAATATTATCATTATCATGTGTAATATTATCATTATCATGTGTAATATTATCATTATCATGTGTAATATTAGTATTAGCATGAGAGACCTCATTCACATTTTCGATATCACTGACATTATTAGGAGGTATATTTTTCCTATATACACTATCACTTTCTCTTTCCTTTAACATTATTTATAAGTTCAGCAATTTTTTGCCTGAGGCTGCTTATTTCCTCGGCCATTTCCTTGATTTTTTCACCATTCGTTAGTTCTGAGGCACTGTTTTCTGGGATGGGAACCCCACCAAGCAGCTCCGGGAATTCCTGTGGGTTAGTGACGTCACATGGCACCGGGCGGGGTGTATCTGGGCTCGGTATCTCTACTCCGCGGTCGAAGGGTACGGTCGGGGAAGGAGGGGGGTGTAGGCGTGCCGGCCTGTGCGGGCAGTTACGGAGCCAGGCCGTGACACCTTGCTCCCCGCATCGGATGCACCTTTTCACGATGGCGACGGCGTCTTCGGTGTCGTTGTCCTTTCCTCTGTTTCTGGCAGGCCAGTCCTTTGTCTGGTGAGCTTCTGCACAGACAGCACAAGCTGATTCCTTCCTGCAGTGTTTGGCTACGTGACCGTAATCCTGGCACTTGTAGCAGTCATCACCTCAGAGCTCCATGGACATATAGAGCTCGGCTCTATGTACTTGCCAAGGAAGTGATGTTCAGTGGGTGGCGGGCGTTCTCCGACCCACACAATTATGATTCTATTTAATGGTTGTCCTTCTTTATAGATTCTCCGGGCTTTAAAAACACCCGGAAGGTGCTTTGCGTCATCTGCAGGGGCCTCCTTTGGAATCCTGGTAACCAGGTATTCCCCGTATCTCTTGGGTCTGGGCTGATACTCGTCTTTCTCTTCAAGCAAAATCCCTGTGACAGCACCATTGATCATCTGGGCTACGTAGTGTCGTTGGTCCCGTCGGACGTAGACATAGCGCGAGGATCGCCATTTCCCCTGCACCATGTCTAGTGGTACATGCTCTTGGAGGGAAGGGAGTCGGCTAACTTCCTTCATCCACCTTATTTTATCGACCGTGGACGTTTCCTCGGGGAAGGCCTGGCGGATGTACGTCTGTCTTGGGGCGATGGGTTCTCGGTGATTGTTCCTGGGTCGTTCATCAGTCGCGTTGCCGGATTCACGTGATGTCTTTTTATTTATTTTCGTGACGACTTGATAGCCCTCGTCGTCACCGTCAGGGTTTGCAGGTGATTCCTCGTTGTTCATGTCAGAAGAATCAATCTCTTCCACAGGGTGGGGGGTTGTGGGGGTGGGTGGCACCGCGGTGGCCCCAAGGCCGTCACCTTCCCCCTCCATGATGAGGGCCGCGGGCAAGTGATAGACCGCCGCTGAGGTGATTTACTCTCGCGGTCCGGCGAGGGGAGGGTGCGAGCGCAGGTCAAGTGCTGTCACACATACACTCCACAGGCCTCGCCAACGGTCCCTCGTACAGCATGAAATTGTATGGGGACAGTCCGTAGAGTAAAAATTACTGCAAATAGACCGAATTACGGCATTTTGGCAACCCTGCTCTCAGTTTCTCTCGCCACAATCAACTGGCGTGAGGGGGGAATTTCTTGTCTTCATGATCATGTTTCTTTTATTGTTATGGGTTTTATTGATTATATATGTATACCCAGAGACGTTCTTCTGTAATGTCCGAAGTAGATCTTTCACTATATGTCACTTAAATATTTATCTAAAGACATTTGTACAACACAAACATAACTGCTGTCAGCGACCATGGGCGCTACGCAGTACGGTGTNTATAACACTTGATTTCCACATGCCTTGGCTTTTATGTCCGACACAATTTGGTGATGGTACACCCACACACACCAGTCACACTCTGGGTATAGGGATGACCCAGGTCGAGGGGTTTATCCCCGTAAAATCGCCCAAAACAGAAGAGGAATCCTGATAACGTCCTGCCCTGGTGTCACTAGGCTTAGAACTTGTCCACAGGGTCTGAGTTTGAAAATTGGCCATGTGACCCCGTTGAGTTAAACACCAGTATCCTGCAGATGCAAAGAAACGTATTTCATGGTCCACGACGGTCGGCCGCGCTGAGAAAAGGACGCGTATGATACCCGTCCGACTGGAGTTATTTTTTCGACCATTAGAGCTACAATAATAGGTAATTAATAGATAATCATATAATATCCAAGTATTTCATACATGATTTGTCATGTAAAATGTATAAATAATGAAAAGGAAAAAGATCGCGATCCTTAGGTCCACATTTTTACACATAGCACACGTATTTTCAGTCCGATTTTAACGTATTATGGCTCATTTTGTAGCTGAATAATAGATCTATTACATGATTCAATAAGGATTTGCAATATTTTCATGTGCTTCTTATAAAAGTGACATATTTTCAGTATCCCTTTTTAGGGTGTAGAGATATTCACCAAAAAAAGTAAGGTTGACTTTTAAAAAATGGTTTCTGCATATTATAGTAGAAGGATAGTTCTGTTCAGATATGAAATCAGAATGGCTGCACGATTTTTTTCTTATTCTTTTTTGAGTTTAGAAAAAATAATAAAAATGGTCAATATAGGCCTATAGACACGAAAAATTACTGCCTCCCTGCTACACTATACGAAAGTTTTTGAGAAACCGTTACGTGCTGGCAATGTACGGAATACTTCGGAATGAAGGTAGATGTTAGACTTATGGTTGAGGAAGATTACGCTTCTCCTTTTAATTTTTCATACCATAAGGATTATGAAAAGAGAAAAAAAAAAAAAGTCAACGACAGTTATTTCGGAAGTATGCTTTTTTCAAGAAGTTTTCAGGATGCAAATTATGTCCAAATTAAAGTATTATGGCTCTTTTTAAAGATAAATAATGTGTCTAGGGGACGCTGGGAGCGGATTTTTCGAATTACTCCTGTGCTTCTAGTAAAGTTGATATATATGTGACAAAAACCGTTTTTTCCGGACACCTACCAGTCGACTTGGGAAAATATTAAAAAAAAAAAAAAAAAAAAAAAAAAAGTTGAAATTGACAAAACTTCCAGCGTTCCCTAGATAAAGGCTGATTTTGTAATATCAAACGATCAGAATGTCTGCAATTTTTTGTGATTTTTTTTTTCTTTTTTAATGGTCGCTTTTAATTTTTTTTGTTCGGGCGATTTCGAAAAAAATCTACCGTAGAGATTAGTCTAGGATCTAAATAAAAGGGTGTGAGTTTCATCAAAATCAGCAAGAAAAATCGAAAAATCGAAAAAATACAGATGATCCCCAAGGACGAATTTGAGAGTCCTTCCATGGAAGTTGTCCTCAAGCAGCGTAAGGAGCTCACTAGTGATCCCAGTTTGTAGTTTTGCAATATATAATCCCTCGGTGCCAGACTCGATTAAAGGCCCCAGCAACGTCAAGTGAAGCAACAAAGATATCTTTACATCTGTTTTACGAACCTATACCAGTCTGCACATTTGGTGAGGAGCAGGTCAGATGCTGATCTGTTTTGTCTGAAGCCAAAATGCCTCATACTAAG
>NW_020870651.1:321236-328736 GCF_003789085.1 Penaeus vannamei | reverse complement strand
GAGCTGTGAAGGCAGATGGTATGACAGTATGGTTTGTAGAAATCAGCATTTCAAAGCGATACCTGGTTTTGGACAAATGCTTAGGCAATGAACTATCTGGCAGTATACAGTTTTTTGATTAATGATTTGATGTCACATCATATTTGATCAGATGTGAAGTTCTCTTCATCTGGGCGTGAGGATGTGGATGTGCGTTGTCTTGGGACAGGACGTCCCTTTGTCGTGGAGTTTATCAACCCATGTCGCACAAAGTTCACCAGGTCTGAGATGAAGGAACTTCAAGCAGCTATTAATAGTAACACCAAGTTGGTTGCTCTTAGAGACCTGCAGGTTGTTGACAGGTATATATATGTTATAATTCTTTCTCTGTCTTTCTCTCTCTCTCTGTGCCTCACATGCCTCAGGTATATATAAATATAAGAACTCACTCTCTCTCACTCACTCAACTCACTCTCTCACTCACTCACTCTCTCTCACTCACTCATCTCACTCTCTCTCTCACTCACTCAACTCACTCACTCTCTCTCTCTCACTCACTCACTCAACTCACTCACTCTCTCACTCACTCACTCACTCACTCACTCACTCACTCTCTCACTCTTTCTTTCTTTCTCTCTTTTTCCTTTTTTTTGGGGGGGGGGGGGGGAAATAAACTGTCCGGAAGAATGCCTGAGTACAAAGGGTGACTAGAGGTAGCCCTCTTATGTATAGATTGACAAAAGAAACAACTTAAGGGTATATTATATAGTATATTATACTTATCGCTGTTTCCAGTATATAGATAAGTCAATTAAATTCCTATATTCCCCATTTATTAACAGATTTATACAAGTAACCAGAACACAAAAGCAGCTTTTTGTTGAAATCAAGGTTTAACATTATTTCACTCTACAGAAAGGACGTAAAAGTTTTGAAGGAAGGTGAAGAGGAGAAAACAAAGGCTTACTGTGCACTTTGTTTAGCTAGAGATGGCTATGACCCCAAGATACTTGACAGGTTATCTGGAATAACGGAATTAACTCTCTATCAAAAGACTCCAATTCGTGTTCTCCATAGACGATGTTTAGCAACAAGGCAGAAGATCATTCACAAAATGCTTGCATCACGTGTTGATGATTATTTCTTCAAGGTAAATGCCATAACAGTCATAATTTGACATACTGTAAATTTTGTAATGATCATTGAACTTTAAGTTGAAATTGTTTACTAATAATATATGGCCATTTATTGTAATTATAGAATTGCTTATTTTACAGTTTTTTATGCTTTACCATTTGATTATAGGGTATTTACTTTACTTTACCAACAGCTACATCTTACTACTCAAGCTGGAACATACATAAAAGAATTTGTACATGGAGATTTAGGACGCACAACACCCAGTCTAGGATCATTATTAGGCTTGGAAGTAGATATAATTGCCCTAGATGTGGAGGTAAGCATTATTGCTGAAATTTGTTTACAGTTAGCTCTTATTTCATTGACTTTTTTCAACACCATTACATCCTGCTATGGACTTCAGATATTTATAAATCTCTATTAATATGATATGCAGGCATACAGTTTCTTTAAGGTACAATAATGACTATGACTGTATGAAAATGAGAAAGATAGCCGCATGTAGGGAGCAACTCCAAAAATGTTTGCTCTTTGGGATTTTGGTTCTTTCATTGGTTCTATTCTAATTATAGTTACATTAAGATACTGTATTACCATTATGAATTATCTACATGTTTTTACATCTGTTATCTTGTTTTTTTCATTCATTCCTTGTTTTTAGCATCAAAGTTAGCTAATTGAAAATAGAAAGGTAGAGTAGTTGTATTTTAGCTGGAGTAAAAAAAATGTTTCTGATTTTCACTTTCTCTTTCAGAATGTTGCTTTGGATTGGCCTCCAAGATGTGATGATTGATGATTGTACTTTTGTGTAGAACAGCAAATTAAAAGTGTTCCTTAAACAAAATGTGTATATATACATCATATATGATGAAATGAAAAAGGATTTTCTTATTGAATGATAGTAAAATACCTGTAATGGTTTCTTTTCTTCTCATTTGCAACCCTGAAAACCAAATAAATGTTTGACTCGGTGCATTTGCAACAAATGCTTCAACTCCCATTTTTTGTCTCTCTAGTCTCGCAGTCGTTTACATGATTCGGCAAAGCCCTCTGTGGTTTCCAGCATACTTACTTTCCTCCAGTGACTTTCTTGATCAGCCACTTTCATCATCTTGCTCTCCTGTCCCCCTCATTGACCTCCCTTCTCAGGCTACTGCTTTTGATCATAGGTTCTCTCTCAACATCTAACATTATTCACACTCTCATTTTTTTCTCTCCAACAATGTAGCTCCTGTGCGCAGAACTCGGTCACTGTTGAGAAGGGACAAGGAACAGTTTGATAGGAGTCTTGCAGAGGAGGTAGAATGCCATTTCTTAATAAATGACCTTCGTCCTGCATACCAAGCCCTGAGAAAGCTGAACTCCAGGCCCGCTTCACAGGTGACAGCAGTTCGCTCAGTAGGTGGCCAGATCATCTCAGATCCTGTTGCGGTGCGGGTGTGGCTGAGTATTTTGAGCAGTTGTACCAGGTTGACCCACCAACAGTTAACTTGGATGCGGGTAGTGCCGAGATTCCGTTACCGGACCCACCTACAGTGAGGATGCTCCCTCCCTAACCGAAGTTAGGGGGGCAATCTCCAAATTGAAGAGTGGTAAAGCAGCTGGTATATATGGTATCCCAGCTGAACTGTTAAAGGCTGGAGGTGAACCTATGACGCGGGGGTTGCAAGTTGTTCTAGCTGCCATCTGGCGGTCTGGTACCGTTCCCTCTGACCTGTTAAGGGGTGTGGTCATCCTTCTCTGGAAGGGGAAGGGGGCCCGATGGGACTGCAGCAACCACCGAGGCATCACACTATACTAGGCAAGGTTCTTACCCACATCCTTCTGTGACGTATCAGAGACCACCTACTGAGGCATCCGAGGCCGGAGCAATCTGGATTCACTCCTGGTAAGTCCACAATAGACTGCATCCTAGCGCTTTGAGTCATCATAGAGCGCCGTCGTGAGTTCGGGTGTGGGCTGCTTGCAGCCAACATCGATCGCAAGAAGGCGTTCGATACAGTGCATTGGGAATCACTCTGGGACATCTTGAGACTAAGAGGAATTCCAACAATGATTATTGGACTAATAGCAAGTCTGTATACTGGAACTGAGAGTACTGTTTAACATGGTGGGGAGCCTGTCAAGCTTCTTTCCTGTTAGTTCAGGAGTGAGGCAAGGCTGTGTTCTTGCACCAACACTTTTCAGCACTTGCATGGACTGAATACTAGGCAGAGCTACTGCTCAAAGTCATTGTGGAGCAACTTTGGGCAATATCAAGGTTACCGACCTTGACTTTCCTGATGATGTTGCAAGTCTATCTGAGTCTTTGGAATCCTTAGTGGTGGCTCTCGATGCATTTAGTAATGAAGTGAAGCCCTTGGGTCTAGAGGTCTCCTGGACCAAGACCAAGATCCAGGACTTTGGGGATTTACTAGGAGAACCTGTTCAGTCGGTACGTGCTTGCGCCAAGGACACTGAAGTCACAGAGAGCTTTACATACCTTGGTAGTGTAGTTCATAACTCTGGGCTGTCAGTCCAGGAAGTCAGCAGATGGATTTTCCTGGCAGCAGGGGTCATGAACTCTCTTGACAAGAGTATTTGGAGATGCCGGTACCTGTACAGAAGGACCAAGCTACGTGTCTTCAAGGCCCTGATAGTGCCAGTTTTGCTATACGGTAGTGAAACCTGGACACTATCTGGCGCTTTGGAGTCTCGACTTGATGCCTTTTGTACTGTTGGCGGACCATGTGTCAAACCAACGGTTGCACTGTGAGACTGGCACAGGACCTATTACCTGCACAATCCGTGATCGCCAACTCAGACTTTACAGCCACCTGGCTCGCCTCCTCCAGGATGATCTTGCCCACCAGGTTGTCGCTGTTCGAGACAACCCTGGGTGGAGATGGCCTATTGGACAACCTAGGAAGTCGTGGCTTGGGCAGATCGATCAAACCTGTCGTGAGGAGCTCGAGATGGGCCAAGTCCCTGCCTGGGGGCTTTCCATGAAGGACCCTTGCAGGTACAAGCAAAGGGTGGATGGGGCTATGCGCCCCCATCGGCGTTAGCTCCGTAATGATGATGAATGTAGCTCCTGCCATCAACTTCAACATACTCATTTTGGCTGTCAAACTACTTCTCAGGTGTGTGCTTTTTACAATTCTCCTTTACACTTTGGCAAAGCTCCTCTTCCACATAATGTCCCTCCTAAAACCTTCCCCATTGTTGTCGTTGGGGGGCTTAGGGTACGGAGACTGGAGCCTAATGTAGGGATTGCCCCCTACCTTAAACTTCAGCCCTCACCTCAACTAATTTTGTCTGGTCTTCTCTTCTCCTTTCCTCTTCTATATCTTCATCCCCTTGTTCTGTCCCATTCTTAGGGTGTGAGAGCCACGCTGAAAGGATGAAAGGCTGCCTTTATGTCAATCATGGACAGCTTCCAGGAGCCATGGGCACAGTATTCCTTTGGTTAATTGCCTAGCCCTTACCCTATATGGGGACCCTGACTGTTTATTTTCCCCATTTTATTCAGGCTCACCATGACCAATAATGAAGATTCTTAACCCTTAATAGGGCCATTAAAGCTTATTCCTTCAACTAGCCTATCTGATTTCGATTTTGTTGGTTTTCCGATCCCTGCCCCTCCTTTGACCACGGCTCCGACCACTGATACAAATATCCCCTCCTCGACATTTACTGACTACTCCATCCATCCTAAACCTCTAGAATGCGCCCCTTCCTCGCTCACAACCTTCTCTTCTCCATCTCCAATTGCACAGTTTTCTTCAATGGCTACCCCCTCTTCCCTTATTACTACTCTTCATCCTTATTGTCCTAAACCCCCCCCCCCCCCTGAACTACTCCACTCTACACCACTTCCTCCTGCCCTCGTCCTACTGCCTCTGCAAACCTTTTGAGTACTCACTTTGACCCAGCCAAGTGGGATTGATTCTTTGATTCCCCCCACAGCCCCCTACTCTGAAAATACCCTTCTTTTTCAACAGTGCCTCCAAAAACAAGTAGGCAAAATTACCTTTCACAGTCGCTCCGATCGTTCACGCCTAGTTACAGTTACATCTGAATCCCAAACTCATGCACTATCAACCCTAACTGACCTTTCTGCCAAACCCATTCCTTCCGAACCGAACCTCTCTTAATACTTGTACTGGAACTGTTTCTATCCCCCCAACTGATTGTTCCATATATGACAAGAACTGGTCAGATTGTGAAAATGACCTACTTACCTTGCCTTGCTGATTATGATACAGTAGCAATACAGTGCTGCATAATTCTCCCAGAGGCCAGAGTAAGTCCCATGTCAATATTGCCAAGATTAGCTTCCGTAGACATGACCTCCCCCATGAGTTTTTTTTTTTTACATTTGAAAATAAATGTGCTAGACATCAAAGGTCATATAGCACTACGGTAAAGTAATGCGTCGGAAAGGGTAAAGGAGAGTAAAATATTACGATGGAATGTGTTAGATGTCAGAGGTTTGAAAGCATTATAGGATAGTTAGGTAGTGAAAAGGGAAAAGGGGAGCAAATGAACTAAAGCAGAAATAAGTAGAAAGGGGAGGGTTAAGGAGATAGGGCGATTGAGGGAATTATAGTGAATATATCACTGGGGAAGGTATATGAAAAATGTTCAAGGGAAAATAGAGATAGCTGTTGAAAAGTAGGAGAAGCAACCGGGAGGAGGGGAAGGTGTTAGATGTCAAAGATTAGAGGGTGTTATAGGAATGTGTGGTAACGAAAAGGGAGAGGTAGAGCGATTAAGTGAATCTGTGGCAGGAAGGAATAGAGATAATAGGTGATAGCGGTGGATATGGTTGTTATAGCAGTAAGGGCACCCCAATCCCTTGCCCGTTGTTGCCGTGGGGGGCTTAGGAGACGAAGACTGAGACCCAATACAGGGATATCCCCTGCCAAGGGCCTCTGCCCTCGAGACTTTAACTAATTTTGCATGACCTTTTCCCCTCCAGCTTTTTGGTTTCCGTCCCTTCTCCAACCCCTTCTAACTATACTACTTCCTAAAAGCCGTGCTGAAAGGATGGAGAGGCTGGCCTTGTGCCAGTCCTAAACGGCCTGCGAGGAACTATGGGTACAGGTACTCGCACGAGTTTAATTGTCTAGCCCTNGGGGAGGGAGGGGGGAAAGGAAGGGAAGGGAGGGGAGGGGAAGGGTAGGCGAGAGAAGTGGAAGGAGGGGAGAGGAAGGAGAAAGCGAGGAAGGGAAGAAGGAGAGAGGGCAGGAAGGAATGAAGAAGGAAGAAGGAAGTAAAGCAGTGAAGGAAGGGAAGGAAAGGAGGAAGGAAGGAAGGAAGGAAGGGTGGGAGGAAGGCAGCACAGGAAGGATAGAAAGGAGGGACGAAAAGAATAATTGCGGAAGGAGGGAAGGGTGAGAGATGGAACAGAAAAGGAGAGAAGTGATATGGGTAGAAGGATGCGAATTTATCCAAAACTTTATACTCCACAGATGACACGAGCATCGGGTGGTAGGGAGGGAGAAGGACAAGGACAAGTACAGGAAGAGAAAAGGAAAGAAATTAAGAGATTCCCACGAGTCCCCGGAGCGGGCAGTGGATGGCACTCACCTGCCGAAGCCGCGGGCGACGAGGGCTGCCTCCTGACGGTGGACGTGGCGCTCATGATCTTGGACGTGGTGACCTTGAGGCCGCGCCGCAGGGTGCTGTAGGAGGCGGCCGCCCCCGACGTGCCCGACCCGCTCATGGCGCCGCCACTTGCGCCTCCTCCGCCGCTCGCACCGACACCGACGCCGCCGCCGCCGCCGCCGCCGCCGCCGCTCTTGCTGCTGGCGACGCTCACGCGGCTGTTGAGGCTGCTGCTGCTGCCGCTCGAGCTGTGGACGAGACGGGCGGCCGCGGCCTCGCCGTCGCCGTCGCCGTCGTCCTCGTCGTGGTGGTGGCGCACCTGGAGGCGCCCCTGCTTGCCCTGCTTAATGCGCTTGAGCGACGAGCCGTACGGGTGCAGCCGCGACGTCTGCTTGGCCGGCAGCGACTGCTGGGGCTGCAGCTGCAGGTCCTGCAGGCGGTGGAGGTGGCCCTGCTGGCGGAGGGAGCCGGGCGAGGAGGGCGCCTGCTGCAGGGGGTGGCGGTGCAGGTGCGGCTGGCTCTGCGAGTGCTGGAGCCTCCTGGCGGCGCCGCCCTTCTGCGAGCGCGACCTCTGCGAGAAGGACCCCGCCTGCGGCTGCGGCTGCTGGAGCTGCACGCGCTTCGGCACCGGCGCCACCCACGAGAATCGCGCCCAGCCCTCGGGAACGTCCTGCTGCTGCTGCTGCTCGAGCGAGGGCGGCGGCGGGCGTGAGGGCAGTGGTGGGGCGCCCTCCTCTACCCCGCCCGCGCCTCCACCCCGGCCGCACCCGTCTGCCCCACAGCCTGCAG
>NW_020870651.1:316596-319096 GCF_003789085.1 Penaeus vannamei | reverse complement strand
AGAATCACTCACCATTACCAAGTTTCTGTCGCTAGGAGCCAGGTTATCCTACTTCAACGGTCAATATAATACACAATAATCAATAAACGGGACATGATCACCACAGGATCCACAACCAAAACAAACTGTTGTCATTCTTCTGTCCCTCAACAGATGGCACTGTCTCGCCTACGGTACGGGATCGTGGGACGTGAGACAAGTTCTCTTGTACGGTACGGGATCATGGGAATTTTTATAAATATTTCGGGAAAGGGAAGGGATTATGGAATATTCGGGAATTTTGTGGAGAGGGAAAGGGATTAAAGGATGTTGGATATCATTCAGGGTATGTTATTAAGAAACGTTGATAATCCAATGTACGGTACAGAGTTCTGGGATGTTTGGGAACTTCGCGTACTGTATTTGACATTCTACATCAAAGAAATTTATGTAGGGTAAGGATTGTGGCGCATTCAGCATTTACGGCACGGGGCTATGGGATATTCAACAACAAAATATATATTTTTTTCTTATTCCTTTGCATTCAGATTCTAATTCATCGGGAGAAAAGTGTACTAATGACGCGACAAAAACTTCCGAAGATACAGGAAAGAAAACGAGGCTTATGATCGGTTAAATTCTAGTGTAGTTTTCAAGGGTATTCACATTACCTTTTCTATGCGGTGATTTAATTAAGACAAGGCAGAGGAACCGAGCAATATATGAAATTATATTTCTCTCTCTCTCCTGTCCTCTCTCTCTTGTCTTTTGTCCTTGTCTGTCTTGTCCTGTTGTCTTTGTGTTGTCTTTCTCTTTCTCTCTCTCCTCTCTCTCCCTTGTCTTTTGTGTTTGTCTTTCTCTTTTCTCATCTGTCTGTCTGTCCTTCTCTCTCTCTTGTCTTTTTGTTTCTTTCTCTTTCTCCTCTCTCTCTTCCTTTCTTTCTCTCTCTTCTTTCTTTCTTTCTTTCTCTCTCTCTCTCTCTCTCTCTCTTTCTTTCTTCCCCCCTCTCTCTCTTTCTCTCTCTCTCTCTCTTCTCCCCTTTCTTTCTTCCTCTGTCTATCTTTCTTTCTCTCTCTCTCTCTTTCTTCTCTCTTTCTTCTCCTCTCTTTTCTCTCTTCGCTTTCTTTCTCTCTCTCGTTCTTTCTTCCTCTCTTTTTTCTCTCTCTCTTTCTTCTCCTCTCTTTCTTTCTTTCTCTTCTCTTTCTCTCTCTCTCTCTCTCTTTCTCTTTCTCTCTCTCTCTCTTTCTTTCTCTTTCTCTCTCTCTTCTTCTTTCTTTCTTCTTTCTTTCTCTTCTCTCTCTCTCTCTCTCTCTCTCTCTCTCTCTCTCCTCTCTCTCTCTCTCTCTCTCTCTCTAGGGATGCTTTCATTTCATCGAAGGTTTCATGTGTTGTGCGGTCCACCTTACTGCACCTTCACCGCTCTAGCAGAAAATATGTTATGTTCTACAAAATCAAATGACTTACAAAGTTATTCTTTTAGCATGTGAAATATTACACACACACACACACACTCATACATACACACACAACTGGTTGTCTCCTGGTCTTCCCTCATCTTGGTTTCCTCCTGAACTTCAGCCGCGGTCTTGTTCGCTGCCCTCCTTGGCACCCAGCTGTTTTTCTTCAGGTCAATGGCGTTCATCAGCAGGAGCCGTTTAGTTACTGCCTTGCTCTTGGATACGCATTGTAGTCTTCTTCTAAGAGTCTGTCGTCTGTTGTGAGCAGTTGGCAGAGGCACTCGAGGGACTCTCCGTCTCCCTTCTTCAGGAGCGTGCCGGTAATAGCCATCATTGTCGGCATACCCAAGAGGTTCAGCTTGTAGAGCTCACCGATGAACTTGAGGTTTCCCACAGACCTCCTTCTGAGCTTGGCCTCCTCCAGTTCCAGCTCCAGCTTCAGATTTTGCTTCTGTGCAGGGTCAGTGCGCTCGCTGGGTTCACTCCCCATCCTGGGCAGGAATCCATCCATGTCGTTTTTTTCTCAAATTCAGCGCGGCACTTAATCATAAGATTTCTAAACCTTACTTTCAAGGTATCGCCGTTGCTGTCGTCCCCTTGGACAGACATTCTGGAGAGAATCTGACAGCTGAGTGTAAGTTGAGGAAAAAACCTGCTCATCAATGGCTTTCTCAGAGATAAGATCAGTGACAGCTGTCAAGTCTTTCAACGTTGTCAATGGAGAGCTCTTTGACCTGTCCAGTGAGTTTTTCGAACTCCTCTGGCGTCAGTTTATTTAGGATAGCCCTCATTTTCTGCACCACCTCAGCCGTCTCGGCATCCACGTCATCAACGTTGGTCTTCCTCGTAGTGGATCTCCAGTCCAATCGTGAAGGTCCTAGCCTGGCCTCAGCAGAAGCCTCGACTTTGGCCTTCCTCACAGAGGTCTTCCAAGCATTCTGTGAAGACTTGAGCTTAGCGCCTGTCAGGATGATGTTGGCGTTAGTTTCAACAGTTTCGTCCCTCCATTCCGTGGTCGGTGTAGACCGGACAATCTCCACATCGGGAAGGGACTCGGGCATCTT
>NW_020870651.1:299096-304096 GCF_003789085.1 Penaeus vannamei | reverse complement strand
TTTCCTTCTTTTTGTTTATGTGTGTTTGTTTTTATCATTCTTGTTAGTCTGTCTCTCTCCTTTCTGCTTTTGTCTCTCCCTTTAGCTGTCTGCAATAGCTGTCTGTCTGTCTGTCTGTCACTTTTCAGCCCCTTCTCTCTGTCTTTCTGTCTGTGCTCTTCTCCCCCCCCCCCCTCCCCTCTCTCTCTCTCTTTACCTCTATCTCACTCTCTTTCTCTCTCTCTCTCTCCTCTCTCTCTCCTCTCTCTCTCTCTCCTCTCTCTCTCTCTCCCTCTCTTCCCTCTCCCTCTCCCTCTCTCTCTCTCTCTCTCTCTTCTCTCTCTCTCTCTCTCTCCTCTCCTCCTCCTTCTTATCTCCCTCCTTCTCTCTCTATCTATTCGCTCTCATTCTATTTCTTTTTCTTTTTTTTCCTCCTCTCGTGTTTTCGCTGCCTCTCTTTAACTCCCCAATCCTTTGTCATGCTGCATCTGTCTGCTCCTCCTCTCCGTCTGTTTTTCTCTCTCTTTCTTTCACTCTCCGTCTCCGTCTTTGTCTGTCTGTCTTTGTCTGTTCTGTCTGTCCTCTCTCTCTCTCTCCTCTCTCTCTCTCTCTTCTCTTCTCTCTCTCTCTCTCTCTCTCTCTCTCTCTCTCTCTCTCTCTCTCTCTCTCTCTCTCTCTCTCCTCTCTCTCTCTCTCTCTCTCCTCTCTCTCTCCTCTCTCTCTCTCTCTCTCTCTCTCCTCTCTCTCTCTCTCATTTCTCTTCCTTCTTCCACCCTCCGTCTTACCCTCTTTCTCTCTCCATGAATCACGATTTATTTTTCACACCGCTCTTCGAAATCACTATCGGTTACAATTCCGCTTCGTCGTAAATAACTGAAGAGTTCTCCACAACATAATGAGTTTGCAAGAGTGGTTCAGATTTATTATTTATTCATTCGAAATTGCTTGCTTGCATTTTGTTTTATTTTGGGATGAAATTGTTTATCAATTCATGTTTTTATCTATTGCTATTATCATTATATATTCTTTTATCAATGCTGCATATGTATATTTCTTATCTATTCATGTATTCATCTATTATTATTACTATCAATTATTTCCTTTCTTATAATAGAAAATCATGGATTCGTTTATTCCAACAACAGTGCGGTACAACACATATTCTAGCACATCAACCTGTATTAAATACGAAAAAAAATACTACATCTTTACTATCCTTAATATTTTTTTAACACCTTCGGTCCAAAGTTCATTTAGATACAGCGTCCTAGAATAATTTTCCCCCCAAATGCAACACAGAAAGCAAAAAAAAAAAAAAAAAAAAAAAAAAAGAAAAATCCCTAAACTTTTAATCGTCTTACGGTGTTTTTGAAGACCCTTTCCGGTCCAAAAAAATCGTTTTGTGATCCGAGCCGATCAGAAATATTCCCCCTAAATAGCGACACCAGGAAAGTCAAAAAAAAAAAAAAAAAAAAAAAGAAAATAAAAAAAAAAAAAAAAAAAAAAAAAAAAAAAAAACCCTATCAACCGTTTAAGTTCTCCTCTACGTTTTTTCTGAAACGCCTATTCGGTCCAAAAAACTCTGTTTTTGATCCAGCGGGCCGGATAAATATTCTCCCCAAATGCGACAGCAGGAAGCAAAAAAAAAAAAAAAAAAAAAAAAAAAAAGAAAAAAAAAAACGAATGCCCTAACACATTTAATGTCCCTGTGTACGTTTTTTTGGAAACGTCCCTTTCGGTCAAAATCGTTTTCGATTCCCACGCGGCCCGGAAATATTGCCCCCAAATGCACACAAAAAGCAAAAAAAAAAAAAAAAAAAATAAAAAAAAAAAAAAAAAAAAAAAAAATCGGCTACAAAATTTTAATCTCTACGTTTTTTTTGAAACTCCTTTCGGTCCAAAATATCGTTTTTGATCCAGCGGCGGGAAATATTCCCCCAAATGCGGACCACAGAAAGCAAAAAAAAAAAAAAAAAAAAAAAAAAAAAAAAAAAAAAATAAACATCCCTACAAAATTTATTCTCCTTTACGTTTTTTTGAAACCGCTTTTCGGTCCAAAAAACGTTTTTTTATCCGGCGGCGGAAATATTTTCCCCAAATGCAACACAGAAGGCAGCGGAGTCTATTGCAATGGGAGAGAGCTTGTTGCATTCAATGGTATTGTCCAGTCGAGAGATTAAGTAAAGAAAGAGGTGTTTTCTTGGTTTTTACTTGCGTTTGACGTTTCACAAACAGCAAGAAGCAGAGGCGAGGCGAGGCGAGGGGGGGGAGGTGACGAGGATGGAGAGAGAGAGGGGGGAGAGGAGTGGTGGTAGAGGGAGATAGAGAGACGAGGATGGGGAGGGTTCGGTTTGTCAAATGCATGGGTAGGATATAGAAATGGACTAGGAGGAGAGTAGGAATGTTGTATGCCGGGTCAGGGACGGGAGAGGAGAGGGAGGCAGGGAAGGGAGTGGTAGGGAGGACGAGAGAGACGGGGAGGGGAGGGAGCTGGTGGCCCCAGGGAGAGGGAGGGGAAAAGGAGAAGGAGAGAGAAGAGAGAGGAGAGGAGATGGAGAGATGAGAGGGAGAGAGAGACAGAATGACGAGAAGAGAGAGGGAGGAGAACGGAGAGGACGAGAGAGAGAGACGATAGAGAGAAGAGAAAAGGAAAGAAGTTGAATGTCGACAACTATATATTCTGTACACACAGGCACACCTGATTTGAGAACCAGTATCTGATAGACACGTGTGAATGTCCAGTCGCCACGCTGAGTATTCTGCGTGATACGTACCTGCTGCCGAACATAGCTTCTATAGTCTTTTCTATTCGGCCGTCACCGGCGCGCATCTCATTGTTATATGAAATCGCGTGATAACGAAACTTCTTGCTCTCTTCACTCCGCCCTTTATGAGAACCTCTATTGTGAAAGTATTGTGCAATTGTTCTTGTGTGATCTTTTTCAGTACGGGAGGATGGAAGTGATACCAGGTCGCGTAAATATGCAATCAAGCTTTTGCTGTCCTACGTGAGAGTGTGTGAAGAAAGTGACGGTAAGAACAAATGGGAAGCGAATGAGCATGGATAAGAGGTCGTTAAGATTTAAGTATTCACACTCACCTCTCACTCACTTGATGCACATACTAATAATTATAACAACTGTGACTGACAATTTAATAACATAGTAGTGTCTGATGAAAAGGGGGGGGAGGAGAGAGGGAAGGGGGGAAAGGTGAAGTGAGATAGGGTTAGAATTAGAGAGACAGATGATCGATCCAAAGTGGAAGAGTGAGAGCAGGAGAGTGTGGAAAGAGAGATAGTTGGATTGTGAAGAAGAGAGAAGACGAACTAACAACGAGAGAATACTAATAATAATGAGATGAGATAGCAGGTGAGAGGGAGAGAGTAGAAATATGTGATCATACAGTGCTCGGCAGGGTGTGGACAGAATACATTCAAAACAACAAAAAATAATTGGCTAACGCTACAAAGGCTACATAAGTTAAGAAACGATGTGAGTGAGACTAGGAGAATTACGTGGAAGGGATAAAGAAAGGAAGAAAGGAGCGATATGAAAGGTCAGTTAACATGAATGTTGAAAATGCGAATCAACTAGCTTATATAAGGGAGTTTGAGGGTGTGGATGCGATAAGATATGGTCCGATGAGAGGAAGGAAAATTTTTAATGGACGAGGCGATATGAAGAATGTCGAGGAAAAAAGTTTAATGGGATAGAGGCTGAGTTAAGGCACGTGAGGAGCGGCAGGGTGTGAGTCGAAAAATTGTGTGTGCTAATAAAATTGAAGAAACCACATCTGATTGTGCAGGAGATAAGGTGGAGAAAAGGCATCGATATAGTAAAGCATGAAAAATAAGGAAATGAGATAGACAGGAGAATGATGAAGAACACTCTGATGGAAAGGGGTATAATCGCAGAATAGAGCGATAGACCAGGCAGAGAGAAGAAAAGGCGTACATGAGGCAACTCCCGAGGCTCATACTGTAGCGCGGAGTAGGGAGATGGGGTCATCTTTATAGTGCACTAGTGCAGTGATGAAATCTCATTTGGCAAGAGTGGGAAAGGAGTATGGAGGGGGCGATGCTGTCGCGCTGTAACTACTCTGTACCGAAGACAGTTTTGTTATTTAGTTTACTATATTCTCGTGCTCTGTATATGGTGTTTCCATCTTCATGATAACTTCTATAGACTTCTATACTTTATTTCTTGGTGATGTCTAATCCA
Organism: Penaeus vannamei; assembly: GCF_003789085.1. Taxonomy (NCBI): domain Eukaryota; kingdom Metazoa; phylum Arthropoda; class Malacostraca; order Decapoda; family Penaeidae; genus Penaeus; species Penaeus vannamei. Next base: position 299,894 of record NW_020870651.1, on the reverse strand, counting down.
ATTTCTCTTATGCCCTTACTGTTCTCTAATTTTCTTATAGTGTGTTTTTTGTGAACTTACTTATATTGTCACTAGATATATATACACACTCACACAGCAATATATCAACAATTCACTACGATAACAGCAGCACACCACATACCCCCGTGCCCTCCTACAATCACACGTGATACTAGACTTGGTCACACCACACACACACACATAGCACAGTCAACTACCACTGACATCTTCTGAATCAACACATATACACGTTTACATCACACTACTAAGCAGTACGACTAACACCAACACGACAGCCCAACACCACACACACACCACACAAACAGCACACACAAACAGCACACTACAACCACACACGACACGCACAGCACACAACACACGACGCACACACACGCACACACACAACAAACACCACCACACACGACACACACAATCAAACAAAAGAAACAAGCCAACAACACAGAACCACAATCCACCCAACTGCACTCAAACAACCCCAAACAAACCACAACACCGACAGCACCACAACGACACACACACACACACACACCACACCACGACACACACCAAACACACAAAACACACCACAACACGACACCACACAATACAAGACAAAGATCACCAACGCACAAAAAACAACGCATCCCACGGCACTCACTCAAAACACCAAACAAAACACCACACCACGCACAACTTGGATCCCCCAAACACAACCAAAAAACCAAGCGGTGTCTATTCAAGATCCAAGAATTCCCAATTTTGTGGTTTTTCTTCAGATCACATTCATCGAGACTTTCA
>NW_020870651.1:293865-296365 GCF_003789085.1 Penaeus vannamei | reverse complement strand
GGATATTCAACAACAAATATATTTTTTTTCTTATTCCTTTGCATTCAGATTCTAAGTTCATCGGGAGAAAAAGTGTACTAATGACGCGACAAAAAATTCCGAAGATACAGGAAAGAAAACGAGGCTTATGATCGGTTAAATTCTAGTGTAGTTTTCAAGGGTATTCACATTACTTTTCCTATGCGGTAATTTAAGACAAGGCAGAGGAACCGAGCAATACATGAACTCATATTTCTCTCTCTCTCTCTCTGCCTGTCCTCTCTCCCGTCTTTTGTGTTTGTCTTTCTCTTTTCCTCTCTTCTCTCTCTCTCTCTCCCTTGTCTTTTGTCTTTTGTGTTTGTCTTTCTCTTTTCTCATCTGTCTGTCTGTCCTTCTCTCTCTCTTGTCTTTTGTGTTTGTCTTTCTCTTTTCTCTCCTCTCTCCTTTCTTTCTTTCTCTCTCTTTCTTTCTCTCTCTTTCCTTCTTCTTTCTCTCTCTTCTCTTTCTCTCTCTCTCTTTCTTTCTTCCCTCTCTCTCTTCTTTTCTCTCTCTCCTTTCTTTTCTTCCTCGTCTCTCTTTCTTTCTCTCTCTCTCTCTTTCTTTCTTCCTCTCTTCGCTTTCTTTCTCTTTCTTCTTCCTCTCTCTCTCCTCTTTTCTTTCTCTCTCTCCTTTCTTCTCTCTCTCTCTTTCTTTCTCTCTCTCTCTCTTTCTTTCTTTCCTCTCTCTCTCTCTCTCTTTCTTTCTCTCCTTCCCCTTTCTTTCTTTCTCTCTCTCCTCTTTTTGTCTTTTCTCTCTCTCTCTCTCCTTTCTTTCTTTCTCTCTCTCTCTCTCTCTCTCTCTCTAGGGATGCTTTCATTTCATCGAAGGTTTCATGTGTTGTGCGGTCCACCTTACTGCACCTTCACCGCTGTAGCAGAAAATATGTTGTTCTACAAAATCAACACATGACTTACAAAGTTATTCTTTTAGCATGTGAAATATTACACACACACACACACTCATACATACACACACAACTGGCTGTCTCCTGGTCTTCCTTCATCTTGGTTTCCTCCTGAACTTCAGCCGCGGTCTTTTCTCGCCCTCCTTGGCACCCAGCTGTTTTTCTTCAGGTCAATGGCGTTCATCAGCAGGAGCCGTTTAGTTACTGCCTTGCTCTTGGATACGCATTGTAGTCTTCTTCTAAGAGTCTGTCGTCTGTTGTGAGCAGTTTGCAGAGGCACTCGAGGGACTCTCCGTCTTCCTTCTTCAGGAGCGTGCCGGTAATAGGCATCATTGTCGGCAAACCCATGAGGTTCAGCTTGTAGAGCTAACCGATGATCTTGAGGTTTACAAAAGACCTCCTTCTGATCTTGGCCTCCTCCAATTCCAGCTCCAGCTTCAGATTTTGCTTCTGTGCGGAGTCAGTGCACTCGCTGAGTTCACTCCCCATCCTGGGCAGGAATCCATCCATGTCGTTTTTTTCTCAAATTCAGCGCGGCACTTAATCATAAGGTTTCTAAACCTTACTTTCAAGGTATCGCCGTTGCTATCGTCCCCTTGGACAGACATTCTGGAGAGAACCTGACACAGCTGAGCGTAAGTTGAGGAAAAAGCCTGCTCATCGATGGCCTTCACAGAGACAAGAGCAGTACAAGGCTGTCAGACTTTCAACGTTGTCAACGTGAGTTTTTCGAACTCTGGCGTGTTTATTTGGATAGCCTCATTTTCTTCACCACCTCAGCCGCCTTGGCAGCCTCGTCATCAACGTTGGTCTGCCTCGCAGTGGACCTCCAGTCCATTCGTGAAGGCCCTAGCCTGGCCTCAGCAGAAGCCTCGTCTTTGGCCTTCCTCACAGAGGGCTTCCAAGCATTCTGTGAAGACCTGAGCTTGGCGTCTGTTGGGATGAAGTTGATGACCATCAATTTTCAACAGCGTCCCTCCATTCCGTGGTCGGTGTAGACCGGACAATCTCCACATTGGGAAGGGACTCGGGCATTTTGAGGCAGATGGGTTTGAATCAGAGTGAAAGGAGATAACTGGGGTCGTACTAACACTTAGGGGTCTTCTCATCAGCTGTTTACTTACTGATCATCAAGCTTTTCCACTTCCCCTTTTACGCCGCTGACCTGCTCTCAGAGGATTTCACAAGTGAGGCCATTTAGTCATCCTCGTCAGCCTTGAAAGTCGGGCTCTGCTGATCAGCAGTTTCTTCGGCTGATCATCGAGCTGCTCTTCTTCCTCGCTGATTTTTTTTTATTTATTTTTTCTTTTATAGGATTTCATTTCCTCCTGCTCAGCCTGTCATCGTCCTGCTCCCTCTATTTAGGGCTCTCAGGGCTCTGTTGGAAGGAAGACGGTTAAGGAACAGGGTGGGGAAGCAAGGAGGAGGGACGGCGAAGTAGGAAGAGGGAGAAAAAGGAGGAAATGGACTGTAAAATGAGCATGAACAGGAAGCGTGTCTCGAAGGGAGAACGAGGGACATAAAGACAGGGAAGATAGAAAAATTCTAAGTGGGAGGGCTAGGGGGGGGGGAGATTAT
>NW_020870651.1:281365-286365 GCF_003789085.1 Penaeus vannamei | reverse complement strand
TTTGGTTTGGTTAGGTTAGGTCAGGTCAGATGAGATTAGGTTAGGTTCGTACTTATTACCCGGAAATAAAATTATATACGCATATGCATATGTATGCCGTGTGGATGAATGATCATAAATATATTTGAAATGTGATTAGGTTAAGCTAGGTTAGGGTAGTTTAGGTTAACGTAAGTTAGGTTAGGTCAGGTTAGATTACGATAGGTTAGTACTTAATATCGTTTATATGCGCATACGCATATGTAGACCGTACGAATGAATAATGATAAATTAATATGAAATAAGGTTATGTTAGATTACGCTAGGTTAAGTCACGTCAGGTCATATAGGTTATGTTAGATTTTAATTATGTTATATTAGCTTAGGTCAGATTAGGTTACGTTAGGTCAGATTGGGTTAGGCTAGGTCAGGTTAGATTAACTTTGGTTAGGTTAGGTCAAGTTAGATTAGATTAGGTTAGGTTAGGTTTGATTACGTTAGGTTAGGTTAGGTTAGGTTAGATCAGATTAGATTAGGTTTTGTTAGGTCAGGTCAGATTGGGTTAGGCTAGGCCAGGTTAGATTAGCTTTGGTTAGGTTAGGGCAAGTTAGATTAGATAGGTTAAGTTAGGTTTGATTAGGTTAGGTTAGGTCAGATTAGATTAGGTAGGTTTGGTTAGGTTAGGTTAGGTTAGGTCAGGTCAGGTCTGGTCAGGTTAGAGTAAGTTAAGCTCATACTTAATTACCCGTTTATATGGGCATACGCATATGTAGACTGTACTGTGAATAATGATAAATATTTATGAAATAAGGTTAGACTAGATTAGATTAGATTATGTTAGGTTAGGTTACATCAGGTCAGATAGGTTAGATGTTAGGTTAGGTCACCTCAGGTCAGATAGGATAGGTTAGATTAGATTATGTTATGTTAGCTTACGTCAGATTAGGTTAGGTTAAATTAGGCTAAGTTAGGGTAGGTAAGTTAGGTCAGGTTAGGTTAGATTCGTACTTGTTACCTGTATGTTGCATGTATGTATGTATGTGGGAATTTAGGTAGACATATAACCATATATATATATATATATATATATATATATTATATATATATATATATATATATATATATATATATATGTGTGTGTGTGTGTGTTGTGTGTGTGTGTGTGTGTGTAAATATATATATATATATATATATATATATATATATATATATATATATGTATGTATATATATATATACAATATATTATATATATATATAATATATATATATATTGTATATATAATATATATAATATATATATATAATATATATATATATTATAATATATATATATATGTGTGTGTGTTGTGTGTGTGTGTGTGTGTGTGTGTGTGTGTGTGTGTGTATACATATATATATATATAATATTATATATATATATATATATATATTATATATATATATATACATACACACCACACGCATGCACACACACACAGACACACAGACACAGACACACACACACACACACACACACACATACACACACAACACACACACACACACATACATACCACACACACACACACACGCACGCACGCACACACACACACACACATACACACACACACACACACACACACACACACACACACACACACACACACAACACACACACACACACACACACACACACATATATATATATATATATATATATATATATATATATATAATATATATATATATATATATATACACGTATACACACAACTTGAAGGATAGATTACTATAGTTACCCATAAACATAATGAAACTAGAAGCTTTCGAAGAAAACGTTACGCATGAAGAGGATAACTTAAACAAACTCGACATTCTCATTACACATACAGTGTCTATAGATAAAATTAAGATACAACCCATTCCGTCATGATGATAACAGTAGCAATATTGATAATAAAATGATGGTGATGGTGATAATGGTAATAAGAACAATATCTCGTGATAATGACGATGGTGATGATGAAAATGAATTTTATGATAATTTAGTAATAGTGATTTCATTCGTGACAGAATTACACAGAAGATGAGTAATGGCATGCATGACGACAATAATAATGATTGTGATAATGAATACGATAATGGTTGTAATGACTACCACTGCTACTACTACAATACTACAATTATTACCACCACAACTACTACATTTATCATTTTCACAATCCACACAGATGAAAACTCACAAAACAGGTGTCATATCCTCTGAGAAAGTGATATTTAGCGAAATCGTATTTAACGACATTTCCCCTCACTTACTTTCACGTCAGAAAATATAGGCCTTTACCCAGGCGGACACACGAGAGTAAACTTTATTGCCTCGAGAACTGAAGTGATCCGAGAACATATCTACTCTCTGTCTTCTTTCTTCTTATAAAAGGGTTTTAGTGTCTACTCTTCTTCCTTCTTCTTTTATAGGTTTCAGACCATTTTATAATATATACTCCCTTATTGTCTACTTTTTCTTGCCTCTAAAAATTGTAAACAAAACCCACGTCATGGCGGTGAGTGACGAGATTTTTTTTCTCCATTTCTCCGACATTTTTTCTCGATTTCCCTTTCCGATCTGAGAGGTTTTCGTGGTTGAATGGAACTCTTAAGTGACGTTCTCTTTTTCGTTCTTTTGTCGATCTTTTTCTCCTTTTGTCTTTGAGAAACAAGTACAAGAAATGCGCTTCGTTGAAATCGCCCATAACCGCCGTCTGTTGTCAAAGCTGCGTCCGAATGCGCAAAAACGGTCTTCGCAAACAGTAAATGATTGCTACTCCTGAGGTTGTTTGTCTATTTGAGTGATATCCTCCTTCTATAGTATGTTTATAAAATTTTATTTTTATTTTTTATCTTGTTTTATTATTTTCAACATTATTCCTAAATTCATATATATTAAGAACAAACTAAATGTGGATGTGTAGCCTATGTGGACGGATCGAAACAAGGCGTACTTTCGATATACATTCTATATAGAATTTCTTATAAGCTAGAACTTTCCTTATGTTTTTTTTCTTTGATTTCCTAGTACTCTTTGATTGTGTCTACCTCTAAGAAAAGGCATAAATTATTATCATTATTACAGTCGTATTTAATGGCTATGTCTAAACCATGTGTCCTAGACAAAAGCCTTCCTAGTGAATTCATTATTTGTTTATAGAAAATATACAAGATGAAGAGGAGATTCCGAGAATAGGGTTTGGGTGATAGTATAATTACAGAATATTTCCCGGGTGGAGAGTTGCCAATTAGGCTGTCGAGAGATACGGAATTAATATCGCTCTGGGCTATTCCCTCAGAGTCGGGTCTAACGCACACACACATATATACTATATATGTATATATGTATGAATATATATATATATATATAATATATATATATATATATATAATATATATATATAATGTACACACACCACACACACACCACACACACACCACACACACACACACACACACCACACACACCACAACACACACACACACACACACACAACAACATACATATAGCATATGTGTGTATGTCTGTGCAAAAAAAAACTACTTGTGAATTAGAATGTGTGTGTATGTACGTGCTTTCTTTACCTGTGTGTAGTTTATACCGAAACCGAAAAAATAACGAATATTTCCTAACACGTGTTGATCACCCTAAATTCCCTCCTGGTTCGTCAAAATTCTAAATCTGCGGCAGTAATGTCAGCATTCTTTCAGTCTCCTAATGGTGATGCCAATGACGATCAATTAACCTAATTCTAATGGGAGAAACACACACGAATATGACATAACGCGGTATTAATTAATGGAATTTCTTCACGGTTTTATCATCTCAATAAAAAAAAGATATTAGACCCTCCCCCAAAAGTAATTATTGCAGTTATTGGACCGTTGCAATCATCTTCGCTAGCAGATTGCGTCACTCAACCGAAACAATTTATCGGTTATGGGAAAGTAGAAGTAGTTGATAAAGATAGAATAGAGAATAGAATGATAAACAGAATGGATGACAAAATGAGATAGAGTGTAATATAATAACATAGTTTTATTAGAATTAGTATTAGTAGTTGATAAAGAAAGAATAGAGAATAGAATGATAAACGAAATGGATAACGAATTGAGATAAACGAGTATAATATAATAAATGAGTTTTACCAGAATTAGTATTAGTAGTTAATAAAGAAAGAACAGAGGAATAGAATGATAAACATAATGGATGACAAAATAAGGTAACGAGTACAACATAATAAAAGAGTTTTATTAGAATTAATATTAGATTCTGACGTCTCAAAGTGAGTTAGATACATAAAGCTTTAGATATTCAGTTAAGTTTAAGTAATTCAGATTGCATTTTAGACTTGAATGAAACCATTGATACTGAATTTAGGATATGATAAATGAAGGGAATAGCAATTAAGCGAAGAATAGTGAAGCAAGATGAATTTATAGATTGCTACGAGGTTAAATCTTTAGAAATTTAGGAGGGTGTGAATTTATGATAACAAATATTTTTTCTTTATGTCTATTTATAATTCGGTTTAATAGGAAGTGTGAATTTATGAAGATATATATTTTTTCTTTATGTCTATTTATAATTCGGTTTAAAAGGAAGGGATTTATATGTATAGACACGTGGTTAGATTCCATGTGAGAGAAATTTCCGCTTTTACAAATTGTAAAACGGTTTTCCTTCTTTTGTTTTATATGTGTTTGTTTTTTCATTCTTGTTGTCTGTCTGTCTCCTTTCTGCTTTTGTCTCTCCCTTTAGCTGTCTGCGATAGCTGTCTGTCTGTCTGTCTGTCACTTTTCAGCCCCTTCTCTCTGTCTTTCTGTGCCTGTCTCTCCCCCCCCCCACCTTCTCTCTCTCTCTCTCTCTTCCTCTCTCTCTCTCTCTCTCTCTCTCACTCTCTCTCTCTCTCCCTCCCTCCCTCCCTCTTTCTCTCTCTCTCTCTCTCTCTCTTCTCTCTCTCTAATCTTTCTTCTCTCTCCTCTCTCCTCTCT
>NW_020870651.1:269305-274305 GCF_003789085.1 Penaeus vannamei | reverse complement strand
TATTGATGACAAAAAATGAAAACAAACAATAGTGACGATAATAACCCCCAAAAAAATATAAACGCTAATTAAAAAGACAATAAAACTATTAATAACAATAACAACAGCAAAAAAAAAAAACAAACAAACCCAACAACAAACAAAGTAAAAACGAATCATAAGCAATACCAAACACAATAAAATAAACAAACAATTAATAACAACAACAACAAACAACAAAAACTACAAACCCCAACCAACAAACAAAGTAAAAAACGAATGAAAACCAATAACAAACAAACACAATAAAAATGAAAAAAACAAAAAGCAATGATAATGACAGCACTGCTAAAAGTCCCCTTAACCTGTACAAGGACACACCGCCCTCTGATTCAACAAGCGTAGGAGCGATGGTTATTAATGATATACTTCTCCCACATCCTTTTGGCATGTCGTAGGTCATTAGAGGGGTAGAGGGGGAGGGGGGTAAAAGAGGAGGGGGTAAAGGGGGGAGGGGAGTAATGGAGGTAGGCAGGGGGGGTAAAGGAGGAGGGGGGTAAAGAGGGAGGGAGATAGAAGGGTAGAGGGAGGGGGAGAGAGGGGAGGGGTAGGATGGGGAGAAAGGGGAGGAGATAGAGGGGACAGAGGCAGAGGAGAGGAGACAGAGGGGAAGGGAGTACACGGAGGGAGGCAGGAGGGGTAGAGGGGAGGGAGAAAGGGTTAGGGAGGTACTGCGACAGAGGCAGAGGAGGGAGATAGAGGGGTAAGGGGGAGTACACGGAGGGAGGTAGGGGAGAGGGGGACACGAGAAGGTGTCGTAGTAAAAGGAAGGATGGGAGGGATCCGAGGCTGGGAGGGGGGTGAGATTTCCAAGGGGAGGGGGGGGGTCGCTAAAGAGGGGGTATGGGAGAATGCATGAGTGAGGGGAATAAGAAGAGGGAGGGGGAAGGGAGGGGGGGGGGCAGCAGAGAATGTACAAGGTCTTCCATGCTCATTATGAAGACTCCACTATAGCACTGTCCTGACACGAGGGAGAAGGTCGCAGAGCTAATACCCATTCGTTTGATTTCAGAGACTTCAGAAGACACACACTATCCTTAAATGCCGTTGCTGTTGTTGTTGTTGTTGTTAATCTTTTCGCTGTAGTTGTAGTTGTAGTTGTTATGGTTGTTGTTAATCTTTTCGCTGTAGTTGTAGTTGCTGTTGTGGTTGTTAATCTCTTTGCTGTAGTTGTAGTTGCTGTTGATGTTTTTAATCTCTTTGCTGTAGTTGTAGTTGCTGTTGTTGTTAATCTTTGCGCTGTAGTTGTAGTTGTTGTTATTGTTATTGCTGTTGTTAATCTTTTCGCTGTAGTTGTAGTTGCTGTTGTTAATCTTTTCGCTGTAGTTGTAGTTGTGTTATTGTTTGTTAATCTTTTCGCTGTAGTTGTAGTTGCTTGTTGTTAATCTTTTCGCTGTAGTTGTAAGTTGCTTAGTTGTAATCTTTGCGTGTTTATGTTGTAAGTTGCTGTTGTGTTGTTAATCTCTTTGCTGTAGTTTAGCTTGCTGTCATGCTTTTTAATCTCTATTGCTGTAGTTTGTAGTTCTGTTGCTTGTTAATCTCTTCGCTGTAGGTTGTAGTTGTTGTTGCTGTTGTATTGCTGTTGTTAATCTTTTCGCTGTAGTTGTAGTTGTGTTAATCTTTCGCTTGTAGTTTGTAGTTGATTGTTATTGTGTTAATCTTTCGCTGTAGTTGTATTGCTGTTTTAATCTTTTCGCTGTAGTTGTAGTGCTTGTTGTTAATCTTTTCGCTGTAGTTGTAGTTGTTGTATGTTGTTAATCTTTTCCTGTAGTTGTAGTTGTGTTGTTATTGTGTCAATCTCTTCGCTGCAGTTGTAGTTTTATCGTTACTCTACAACAGATTTCCTTCAGAGATTTGTAACTCTCCGACTCTTGAAAAGTTTACAAAGATCAGCTGACATTTTTCTTACGTAAATATCTGACTTTCTATTCTTTCATTCTCTCTTAGCTGGTATCTTACCNTCTCTCCTCCTGCCTCCTCCACACCTCTTGCCTTTCTCTCTTTTTCTCTCATTCTCCATTCTAATTCTCTCTCTCTCTCTCTTTCACTCTTCTCTTTCCTTCTACTCTCACTCTTCTCACTCATATATCATTGATTATCATGTTTCTTTTTCTATTTTTTAGTTTATCTATACAAATAGTCAATGTTATCATATTTGGTTATCATTATCTTATCACCATCTTAATGTTTATTATCATTTAGTATCGGAGTATTCATTATTATATGATTATCATGATTATTATTTTATTTATATCATCATTTTCATTATTACCAATTATACTCATCCATTTCTTTCATTCGTTCATATTATCACTACTATATTATTATTATTATTATCTCATTCCATCATTATTATTCATCTCCATCATTATTCCATCCTATCATTATTAACTATCATTGTTCATTTACCATTATATATTATAGATTATCTATTATATCTTATATATTATTAATCTATCATTAATGTTATTATTATTGTCATTATCATCATCATCATTATTATTACTTCGTACATCATTCGAATATTTTCCTCATCACCATTACAATCATTTCATTTAACCCATCATTCATAACCATTTATCATTTCTGATTTATTATCATTGATATATATTTATCATGCAACTATCATTATTATTTCATTATCATCACTTCACATCATAATTACTATCTTATCATCACTATCATTTATCATTATAATCATCATCTATTATCATTATTGTTATCATTATATATTATTATCATCGATATATTTATCTTTCTAACTTCACTTTTCTTATCTCCTTTTTTCTTTCTTTCTTCCTCTATCCCTCATCCTTCTTTCTTTCGTGGTTCCCTCCCTTCCACCCTCCTCTTCCCTCTTTCTCCTATTATCTCCTGCCTTTTCTGTGTCGGTCCTTTCTCCCTTTGTACTCCCTTTCTTTCACTTCTTCATTTCCTTTACGTCCCTCTCTTTTTATTTCTCTCCCCTCTGTCTCTCTCTGTTCTTGTCTCTCTCTGCCCTCCCTTTTTTCCCTTTTCAAACTCCCTTTCTTTTTCTATTTTCTCTTTCTCTCTTCTTTCTGTCTCTCGTCTGTATCTTATCTTCGTGTGTTCTATCCATTTCCTTCCCTCCCTTTTATATTTCTTCGCTTTCGTTTAACCTACCTTTCTTTCTCTTTCTCTCTCCTTTCTACATTCATTTCTTCTCTCTCTCTTATCTCTCTCTTCCCTTCCATTTTTCTTCGTTTCCTTTACTTCCCTTTCTTTCCCTTTTCTCTCTCACTCTCCTTTTCCTTCTCTCTGCTGTTATCTTTCTCTCTCTCTCCCTTCCCTTCATTTTTTTTCTTCGAGTTTCCTTTACCTTCACCATAATTCTTCTTTCTCTCTCTCCTTTCTTTCTCATCTACCCTGTATAATCTTTTCTTACTCCTCTCCCCATCCTATCTCTCTCTTCCCTTTCCATTTTTCTTAAGTTTCATTTACTTCCTTCCTTTTCTCTCTCCTTGCTCTCATCTCTCTGTTTAAATCTTTCTTCTCCTTCTCTTTACCTTCTCTCTTCCCCTTCCTCTTTTTTGGCTCTTTTCCCCTTACTCCTCCTTTCTTTTTCTTTTTCTCTCCTCTGTCTATATCTCTCTCTTCTCTTCTTCCCTCCCCTTTTATTCTTCGTCCTTTACCTCCCACTTTCTTTCCCTCACTCTCCCCCTCTTTGTCTCCACTCTTCTCTTTCTTGTCCTCTCTACTTCCCTCCCTTTTTTTTCCCTTTTAACTCCCCTCTTTCTTCTTTCTTTCTTTTCTTCTTTTCTCTCTTCTTTATCTGTCTTCTCTCTGCAGGGGGAGAGGGCGTGAGACGAGAGAATTGGTGAGAGAGAGACGAGAAGAGGAAGAGAGCGAATAGAGAATGACGAGAAGAGACGAGGAGATAAAGAGACCTGAGAAAGAGATGACCGGGAGATAAGAAAGATAGAGAGATGAGAGAAGCTGGAGGAGGAAGGGATGGAGTAAGGGGTAGAGAGTTGCGACGGCGGGCTGGGGGAGGTGGGAGGGGAGGGTAGGAGGGGAGAGAGCGAGCAGGAACGACTGTGAGAGCGAAGAGATCCTTGAGAGAGCGAAGAAGCATTTGAGAGAGAAGAGAGAGAGAACGAGAGATACCAGGACCGAAGAGAGAGAGAGAATGAGTTCTTGAGACGATGGACCCGAGGAGAGGATGAGAGAGAAAGAAGGAGAGATGAGAGAGGGGTGGAGAGGAGGTGATGGGAGGGAGGAGGAGGAGGGAGAGGGGAGAAGGGCTAGAGGGAGGGAGGGGAGGAGAGAGCGAAGAAGCGAGAGGAGCGACGAACACGAGAGAGAGAGAGATTATTTGAGACGATCGATTGAGAGATTGAGGAGAAGAGGAGATGACGATCGAATGAGGGAGAGGAGAGAGGAGGATGATTGAGAGAGGAAGAGATGAGAGAAGGAAGAGAGAGGGGAGGAAGGGGAGGAGGGTAGGGAGGGCTGAGGGTGGAGGGGGGAGGGGAGGGGAGGGAGAGAGACGCGAGAGAGAGAGAGAAGAGAGAGAGATGAGAGAAGAGAGAGAGAGAGCAGAGAGAGGAGAGGAGAGAGGAGACTGAGAGAGAGAGAGAGAGAGAAAGAGAGAGAAGAGATGAGAGAGAGAAAGAGAGAGAGAAGAGAGAGTGAAAGGAAGAAAAAGAAAAGAGAAAAGAGAGAAGAGAGCCAGCAAAGACGAAGAAGAAGAAAAAAAGAGAAAAATGAGGATGAGGAAGATAATTAAGAATAATGAGAGCGCTTTCTCTCTGCAACCATGAATTTACGTAAATATATATACTAGAACAACAAACACAATGAAAACAGGGAAGTAAGACGAAAATAGAGAGAGAAACAAACAGACAAACACACTGACGAAAGTAGAAGGAAATGCTAACAACACCCCCTCACCCCTCCACCCCCCACCCCCTCACACCCACCCTCACCCTCACCTCACC
>NW_020870651.1:259305-261805 GCF_003789085.1 Penaeus vannamei | reverse complement strand
ATGATGAGACTGAATATTTTCCTACTTAATTTTTCTACATGATATGGAGCACAACGCAGAATGATGTAAGTGCGTGTGTGTGTGTGTGTTCCAGCACGTAGTTTCCTTGTGGATTACGTTAGATTGTGTGTTCTTAAAGAATGTGTGTGTATGATACAGGATGCATTTCAATTTTTTTCTTTCTTTTTTTTTTTTTTTGCTTCGACAATTTTGTGTGTGTGTGTGTGTGTGAGAGAGAGAGAGAGAGAGAGAGAGAGAGAGAGAGAGAGAGAGAGAGAGAGAGAGAGAGAGAGAGAGAGAGAGAGAGAGAGAGAGAGAGAGAGAGAGAGAGAGACAGACAGACAGACAGAGAGACAGAGCAGACAGACAGACAGACAGACAGAGAGAAAGAGAAAGAGAAGAGGAGAGAGAGAGGAGAGAGAGTGAGTAGCAGACAGACAAACAGACAGAACAGATAGATATATTAGCTTTGAGAAAAAATGAGTATAACAGGACTGCATAAATACTTATCGATACAACAACACAAAATCATTACAGAGAAAGAGAGAGAACATAAGATAAACAGATGTATAGATGCAAACGGAAAGATAAACCAAGTAGATAGCAATAAGAAAATTAATATATGCATAGACAGAAGACAAACGATAAAGAGAATAGTCCACACAGACAGACACACACAGACGAAGAGACACACGGAGAGAGACAAAAACATAAACACAAACAGACCCAGTTACAAACAAGCTTAACTATCATAAAACACCTGTACAATTTTCCTTCCCCAAAAAAACAACAATTTATAACACGTAGTTTCCGATAACACGACACGATAAGATATCTAAGCACCGCCATTTTTTCTCAAAACTATTTACAAAACAAAAGACGAGTCGAGTGTGACAGATATTTTGTAGGTGTGTGTGCGTCCCTTATCGTAATTCTTTGTAATGCTTTATCTGTGTTTTATTGTTGTTGTCGCTCGTGACAGATGGGGCAGGTGGCTTTGGTGTTTTTTTTGTTTTTTTTGTTTACAATGACACTATATTAATTAACACCATCGCTGGCATCGTGTCATTTTGAGCCTTATCAACACTACTGTCATCATCTTCATCTTCATTTTCATCGTCATCATCATCGTCATTATCATTATCTTCTTCATCATCATCATCTCATCTTTCATCATCATTGATCATCATCATCGTCCTCCTCCTCATTATCATTACCATCATCATTATCATCACCATCATCATCATCATTATCATCACTATCATCATCGTCCTCATATTATCATCACTATCATCGTCATCATCATCATCATCTTTCAGACCCAGTTACATCACTACTATCATATCATTACGACCCTCCTCATCACCATCATCAACACCATCTTTCAATCCCACTTACACAACTACTATCCCATACCACCAAACCCTTACATCATCATCATCATCAAACACCATCACCACCATCACTCCTAGTTACATCGCTACTATCATATTAAAACCTTCATCCCCATCACCATCACACACCATCACCACCATCTTTCAGCCCCTTCTACGAGCACCCCGATCATCAGCACCATCGCCGTGTTGAGATTTCTCCATCACGTCCGAGGCTCGTGTTACTGCGCGAAGGAGCGAAATCGGTGGAAAATAGCTTGACTCACCTTCCCTTTGCCTCGCCTTCTCCCGGGCACACGAGGAGACCCGGCTGCGAGGCGTTCGGAGAGAGGGGGTCTTCCGCGCGCAGGACCATTTGCATACAGTTATTTCATCACACTCGCTCACCCTCGTATGGGAGAGAAGGGGAGAGAGAGATGGGCGGTGGGGGGGGGTGGAGAGAGAGAGAGAGAGAGGGAGGAGGGAGAGGGAAAGAGGGAGAGAGGGAAAGAAAGAGAGAGCGAGAGAGAGAGAGAGGAAGAGAGAAAAAAAGAGGGAAGGGAAAAGAAAGGAGAGAGAGAGAGAGAGAGGAAGAGAGAAGGAGGGAGAAGAGAAAGAGAGAGAGAGAGAAGAAGAAGAGAGAGAGAGAACGAGAGAGAGATATTTATTTGCGAGAGAGAAAAAGAGAGAGTATTTGTGTGTATGTATGCATGTGTGAGTGGGGGCAGACACTCTGACAGAAAAACCGAGTATTTATTATCTCATACCAGTGCCACCATCAGTATAAGCAGTTTGTATGGAACTGAAGAAGAATATAGCTATCCACCTATGAACAAACGTCTGTCTATCCATATCTATCTATACATCATCTGTTGGACTATATCTGCCTATATCTTTGCCTGTATTTATAGCTATTTATAACATAGAAGTCAGATATGCAAATAAGAAAAATAAGGACATCCTGAAATTAGAGGCTAACACAGCCAAACCTCCCTTCCCCTTCTCCCTTCTCCTCCCCCTCCACCTCTCCCTCTTCACCTCGCCTCTCCCACCCCTCCCTCCTCCTCCCTTCTCCCGCCGTCATCCACCTTTTACCCTCTTATCCTGCCCTCCTCCCCCTCCTCTTC
>NW_020870651.1:249305-251805 GCF_003789085.1 Penaeus vannamei | reverse complement strand
CCGACTTCGGATCTTTTGCAAGAGGCCAAAAAAAAATTCTGTGAGTGTTTTAAAGGAATATTTTTTTTTTCCATCGAGTAAAGAGATTTTTCGAACGTTGTCTCTCCTGGATATTCAATTAGCAATAGTCTTTCAGGTGCAAAGAAAATAACAGGTAATATTGACCCCTATGTCAGGTGGCTCTAATAAAAAAAAAAAAAATAATAAAGAAGTAAATAAATCTTTGGAGTATTGATGATGATAATGACAATGATGATGATGATGATGGTGATAATGATGACGGTGGCGATTATGATAATGATGATGACCATGATTGCAATTATGATGATTATGAAAATGATGATGATGATGATGATAAGGATGATAATGACGATGATGATGATAGTGGTGATAATGTAATAATGATGATGAGGAGGAAGAAGATAGTGATGATGTAAATGATGATAATGATGATTTACCTATTTCTCGTTTCTTCTTCTATTTCTCCCTCATCCTCATTTCCTATCGGCGTATCTGTGTCTTCATTTGCGTATCACCCTATTCTCCATATCCACCTGGTCTACTATCACCTCTGCCTATCCCTGTCTACCTGTCTACCTATCCACCTACCTATCCACCTTCTACCTATCCACCTTCTACCTATTGTCTACCTTATCCACTACCTATCCACCGGATTGTCTGTGTCTACCTATCCACCTGTCTACCTATCCACCTGTCTACCTATCCACCTGTCTACCCATCCACCTGTCTACTTATCCACCTGTCTACCTATCCACCTGTCTACCTATCCATCTGTTACCTATCCACCTGCCTACCTTCCCCTGCCTATCCAACATCTCCTAAACCTGTCTACCTAATCCACCTGTCTATCTATCCACCGGTATCCATGTCTACCTATCCACCTGCCTACCTATCCACCTGTCTACCTATTTCAACCTGTCTACCTATCCACCTGTCTACTCTATCCACCTGTCTACCTATCCACCTGTCTACCTATCCACCTGTCTACCTATCCACCTGTCTACCTATCCACCTGTCTACCTATCCACCTGGCCTACCTATCCACCTGTCTACCTGTCTACCTATCCACCTGTCTACCTATCCACTGTCTACCTATCCATCTTCACCCCACCTGTCCACCTATCCACCTGTCTACCTACCTGTCCATTTATCCGCTCCCATTTATCCATCTATCGTCTAACAGCTACCCACCCATTCGCCTATCCACCTGTCTACCTGTATACTTATCCATCAACCTATGCACCTAATAACCTATCCACCTGTTTGTCTACACACCTATCCACCCATCCCCTGTCCACTATCTTATTGTCCGACTATCAATTTTGTCCATCTATCCATCTAGATACCTGTCCACCTTCCCACCTATCTACCTGTCCAATTTCCCACCGGTCCTTCTATCCACCTACCCACTGCCAGGCTTTCCATCTGTCCACCCTTCCCATGTCTATCTGTCGATCCATCCATCAATCCACCTATCCACCTATGCACCCGTCCCCATACCCAGTTGTCGTTCCGTCCACCTATCCACCTGTCAATCTGTCTATTTATCCACCTATCCACGATCCTCCTTTCCCATCTATCCAGCTGATCACCTGTCCACCGCCAGCAATCCACCTGTCGATCCGTTTCCACCTATCCACCTATCCACCTTTCCATCTATCCAGCTGCTCACCTGTCCACCCGCCCAGCTATCCACCTGTCCATCTATCTATTTATCCACCTATCCACCTTTCCATCTATCCAGCTGCTCACCTGTCCACCCGCCCAGCTATCCACCTGTCGATCCCGCTCCACCTATCCACCTATCCACCTTTCCATCATCCAGCTGCTCACCTGTGCACCGCCCAACTATCCACCTGTCCATTAGTCTATTTGTCCAACTGTCTACCTTTCCATCTATCATGTATCCACCTATCCACCTGTCCCATCAGTTATTTGTCCACCTATCCACCTTTCCATCTATCCAGCTACTCACCTGTCCACCCGCCCAGCTATCCACCTGTCGATCCGTCCACCTATCCACTTGCGTCTGGCTTCCGCCTTCCCAGCGTCTCCCAAGGGACCTCTCTTAGCCGAACGCATCTTATAGAGCGACCGCCTTCCTAAAGGTCCTTCTCCGACCTTGGCGACTATTCCCTCTTCTCTCCACCGCCTCTCCTCCTTCTCTCTTTCTCTTTCAGTCCGTTTCCACTCTCTTTCTCTTTCATTTTCCTTCTACTCTCTTTCTCTTCTCCTGCTCCTTCCACTCTCTTTCTCTTCCTTGCTTCTCTCCACTTTTTCTCTTCTCCTTCTCCTTCCACTCTCTTTCTCTTTCCTCTGTTTCTCCTTCCACTCTCTTTCTCTTTCCTTCTCCTTCCACTCTCTTTCTGTAAAATTCTCTTTAAGTTTCTTTCTCTGTCATTCTCCACTTTCTCTTTTTCTTCCATTCCCCCTCTCCTATCTTTCTCTTTCCTTCCCCCTTCTACGCTCTTTCCGCTTC
>NW_020870651.1:218916-236416 GCF_003789085.1 Penaeus vannamei | reverse complement strand
TCTCTCTCTGTCTGTCTATCTGCCTCTCTTTCTTTATTCATCGCTGTCATCATAGTCATCATTATTCTGATCATAATAACGATCTTCCATGTGATTATCGTTAACAAATTCATCTATTTATCTATCAGTTCATTCGTCTTACTTCTCCCCTTTGCTTCTTTGCATATTTCTTCCTCCTCCTCCTTCGTCCTTTTTCTTTTCTTCCTCCGTCTTATTCTTTCCTCCTTTTCCCTCTTCCTTCTTTGTCTTCTTCTCTCTTCCCTTTTCCTTTTTCATCGATCAACAACGCAACTCTCTCTCTCTCTCTCTCTCTCTCCTCTCTCTCCTCTCTTCCTCTCTCTCTCTCTCTCTCTCTCTCTCTCTCTCTCCTCTCTCGTCTCTCTCTCACTCACTCTCATCTCTCATTCTCTCTCTCTCTCTCTCTCTCTCTCCTCTCTTCAGTTTCTCTTATTCACCCTCCATTCAACCCCCTTCCCCACTCCCCCTCCCCCCCTCCATCCCTCCCATATCCCCCTCCCTCCCCCCGTCCCTCCTCTTCACCCCACCCCTCCCCACCCCCCCAAACACACACATTTCCTACACCACCTCTTCAATGTTAAGTGAACCCGACACACTAATATTCATGGTCATTCTTACGCCCGTCTTTCATAACTTACTAAGGGGTCACTATTTCACCTCCTGACGTCATCAACTTGCCGCCTTGATGTCTGCCGATATTCATGCTGTCATGGGGTTTGAGGGTGATGTCCAATACAGATCGTGTGGTTAGGGAAGGAATGAAGAGAGGGAGAGGGAAGAGAGAGAAGAGAGGAGAGAGAGAGAGAGAGAGAGAGAGAGAGAGAGAGAGCGAGAGACGAGAGGAGACGGAGAGAGAGAGAGAGAGAAAGAGAGGAAGAGGNACGCTGTAGGCCCTCATAGGCCTCAACAGATGACGTTCGTTATATATGAGTGGGTCATATTTATGGTAAAAAAGTGAGGGATAATTGACTTTTTTCTCTCCTACCCCCTTCCCTTCTTTCCCTCATTCTGTCTCTCCCTCTTTCCTCCGCTTCTCTCTCATTTCTCTCTCCCTTTCTCTCATCTCTCTCTCTCTCATCTCTCCTCTCTCTTTCTCTCTTTTTCTTTTTTATACCTTCACTTTCTTTCTCTCCATTCTTCATCGTCTCTGTCTCTTTGCCTCTGTTTCTCTCTCTCTCTCTGTCTGTCTTGTCTCTGTCTCCCGTTCTCAGTCTTACTATGTTCTCTGTCTGTTCTGTCAGTCTGTCTGTCTGTCTCTCTCCTGTCTCTCCCTCCCTCCCTCACTCACTCTCTCTCTCTCTCTCTTTCACTCTTTCTCCTTCCTTTCCTTCTTTTCTCTCTGTCGTCACACGTTTTACCTTCACTTTCTCTCTCTTCCTTCTTCGTCTCTGTCTTCATCTGTCTCTATCTCTCTCTTTCTCTCTGTTTCTCTCTCTTCTCTCTGTCTTGTCTGTCTCTGGTCTCTAACCTCTCTTCTCTCTTCTCTCTTTCTCTCTCTCACTATGAATTTTTCCCCTCTTTCCTTCTCTCTCTTCATTCTCTGCCCTTCCTCTTCCTTTCTTCCCTTCCTTACAGACCCCCTTACCCCCCCTCCCCGGTCGCTCATTGCCACTCGATATACCCCTCCCTGATCCCCCATTGTGGCCCCTTCTCATATTACCCCCCCCCCCTCAATGGATATAATCCCCCCTCCCTCTGCTAATGTGCCCATCTATCTAACTCCCCCGTGTTTGAACTCAACCATGCTGCCCCCCTCCCCCCTCCCCCCCCCCCCTTGTCTGTGTCTTTCCTTCGTAACCCTTTCCCTTGTTGGTGTATGCTCGCCCTTCCCCACTTTCTATCCCCCTCCCACCCAATCTTATTTCCCCCACTCCCCTAATCTATCCCAAACCCCCTCCCCCCAACCTAAATCTATCCACCTCTATTCCACCCCCTTCCCCCTATCTATTCCCACCCCCTCCTCCTATCTATCTCAACCCTCCCCTATCCACCCCCCTTCGCCCCCCTATTTATCCCCACACCCCTTTCCCCTCCAATCTATCCCCACCCCCTCTCCCCCCCACTGCGATCCACACTTAAGTATCCTGGTCACGATTGAACACCCAATGCCTCACGGGAGACGTCCGCGACTGTCATATAAGTCTGTCCTCTTGGCGTTGGCCGCTTGACTTCAGGGTGCATCTGCCTTGTCATTGGGTCTCGGCTTCGGGCGTGACTCGAACTGGCCCGCTTGTCTTGTCTATTGGTCTGGATTTATATCTTGTTTTGTTGGGGTTCTTTGGTGGCGTTTTGTCTTTGTTAATGGTTGGTTTGTTTGCTGTAATTTTTTGAGTGGGGCTATCTCTTTTTTCGTGTTTTTTTTTTCGTTTTTTCATCAAAATCACTTTTTTTTTTTTTTGTTTTTTTAATAAATTTTTCAAAGAATTTTTTTCTATCCACGTCATTTTTATTTCATTCTCTCTCTTTCACCGTCCTATTATCTGTTCATTTTCATTGCTGTTTTCATTTATTATCTTATTTCATTTTTTTATCTATTATAGTCATTATTATTATTATTGTTGTTGTTATTATTAGTTTTGTAGTATCATTGTTATATATTATCGTTTACTATTATTGTTATTATTATTTGTTATTATAATCATTACTTATCACTATTTATTCATTATCATTTTTTTGCTATGATTACTATAATCATTATCACTATTATTATCATTATCACGTTTATCATTACTCTATTTCTATTATCAGCATTATCATTTTCATCATAACTATTATTATCGCTGCTATTGGTATCGTCATGACGTCATTGTTATCATTAGTGTTATCATCATTAATGTTTCCGTTTTCACGTACTTTTCATCACCGAAACAACATTGCCATCACCATTCATCCATTATCCGCAATAGTCATCACCAATGTCCACCTCATATTACCCCTCCCGCGTCATCCCCGGTCCCCTAACTCCTCCGCCTTTCTCCCTCGCCCTTCCCCTCTCCCCGTCTCCCTAACATCTCTCCCCCTCGCCCCTTTCTCCTTCCCCGCCCACAAAACACCATTCCCTCCCCTCCTCCCATAGCCCCCTATACACTTTCCTCTTCCTCCGCCCCTCTCTCCCTCTGCCCTTTCCCTCTCTCTTACCCGCTGTCCTAACACCAGATCCCATCTCTCGCCCTCTCTCCTTCCTCCGCCCCCTTCCCCTCTCCCCCCCCCTAACACCTCCCCTTCCCCTCTTCCTCCCCCCTCCCCCGCCCTCTTTCCCCCTCATCCCACCCCTAACACTATTCCTCTTCTCGCCCCTCTCCTCCCCCTCCCCCGCCCCTAACACCTCCCCCACTCCCCCACCTCCTAACACCATCCCCTCTCCCTTTCCCCCATCCCCTCCCTCTCCCCCCCTCCTCATTACCAACAAAAAAAAAACACCCCCCCCTCATTAGCATCATCTCAGCTTAACTCCCGTGTCGAACAAGCCTCATCATCACCGCCCAAGTCATTAGCATCCCTTTAATCACCGCCCACTGGCAAGTCATAATCAGCGCGTATCTGTTCTTGCAAGCACGAGTCGGTAGCTATCTCGAGGTTGCATGCACGATAGTATCTCGATATGCTAATGAGCTTGCTTGTCCCGCTCCTCGCTCGCTCGCGACGGAATCAGCTGGGCTTTTTGGTGGCTGGGTGGCGGGTTTTTTGTTTTTTTGTTTTTGGTTTTTGGTGTTCTTGTTTTTTTTGTGTGTATGAGTATTATTGGTGTTGTTATTGTTATTATATATTGATGTTATTATTATTAATTATATAATTATTATTATTACTATATCATTATTATTCCTATCACTATTATTATTATTATTATTATTGTTATATTAATCATTGTTATTATGATTCTTATAATTATATGATATATGATGATTATTTAATTATTATTCTTATTGATTAATCATCATTATATATCATTATTGTTATTATTATTATATATCATACAATCATCATCATTATTATCATTATTTATTATTATTATTATTATATTAGATTAAATTGAATTATATTACACACTGTCGATCTGTTGAACGATTATTATCGATAATGTACTTGCATATTGTTAATTATTTGTTTTAGCGAGGCTGGCGCTGTTTGTCCTCTTGCTTGGTCTCTTCATTATCATAATGAGCTTTCAGGTCTTGATATATTATCATTGATCATTTATAATTAATATTACTATTGTTAATTGATGATGTACATTGTATTTTGATATCATCATTGTTAGTAGTTAATTTGAATTATCATTATTATGTATTAATTATTATCAAATTATATTAATATTGATCTATCAGTCCAGTCAGATTATTGGTTAAGTGTTATATTTAATTATCTGAGTTATTCATTTATTTATCTATTATTATTGATTGATCACATTTATTTATCTATTAATCATTATTTCTATGGATGTGTGAATGTCTGACTATCAATAATCATTTAATTATTTTTGGCCACTACTATTTACCGTTATCTGATCGATTAACAATTATTAATCATTATCATTATTTTGTTATTTGTTAGTTGTTTGATTTATTATCGTTGATCTGATGCTATTATTATATCACTTGTCATCATTATTAATAAATTAATATTAAGTCATTCATTATTATCATCATTTATTAGTAGGTAGTTCTTTTATAGTATGACCATGTGTTGATATTATATCATTTAATTGATATATTATAGTTAATTCATCATTATCAGTGAATGCATTAGGTTGAGTTAGAGAGTCATTATCAACTATTGACACATTATCATTATCTAAATTCTTTTTATTATTGATTATCTGTGACTGATTATTTTCATTATTTATCATTACTTGTTATTGATTGATCATTGCTAATTAATAATATCACTGTCAATCGTTATCTGGTGAGTATCATTATCATGGAAACTGTTTATCAGGTACTCTTGTCAGTCATGTATAATTATGAATAGGTGAAAGACCTTCTTCTGATTATCAAATAGGGTTTTTAAATAATGTCTATTCAAGAAGAAACGCACAAATTAAAAACACGATCGTAAAAAATCGCTGCGCATACTTTACGAAAGAAGAGATAGAAAGAAAAATTAAAGAATATGAATAAATTTAATTGGCTTCTCCCTTCCTTTTTTGAGTGTAAGCGCACTTTCTTCCCCTCCAAAGGATCCCAATACCCAACCCTCACCACGCTCCTCAAAGCTTGTCTCTAAGGACGATCTCTCTTCCCATCTACCGAAACTAATACATTTTGGAGAGCTTGTGCGAGAGCCTATTGGCCCGTATCCACATCTTCTCCTTTAGTTCTCTTCCTCTCTCGCCTTCACCTTCTCCTTTCTTCCCTTCCTTCCCTCGTTTCTTCCCCTTCCCTTCCCATCTACTTGTTTTCCCTCTCCCCTCCGTCCTTCATGCCCTCTTCCCCCTCTCTTCCTTTCCCTACTTTATTCCCCTCCTTTCCCCTCCTCCGTCCTTTCTCTCCCTCTTCCCCTCCTTTATTTCCCTCAAAATCCCCCTCTCCTTATCTCCAGTCCTCCCTGTCCCACCTCCTTTATTCTCTTCTCCCCCTCTTCCCCTTTCCCCTCCTTTCTTCCCTCTCCCCCTTCCCTCCTCCTTTCCACTTCCCTCGTCCCCCTCTTGTCTCCCTTTCCCACTTTATTCATCCATCTTCCGCCCTCCTCCTCCTTTCTCTTCCTCTCGCCCTCTCAGCCTTTCCCTACTTTATTCCTCTCTCCCCCTGCCTGCCCTTCCTCTCATCCGCCCCTCGTCGTTGTGCGTTGATCCCCCTCTCCCCTTCGTCCTCCCTCATCCCTCCACCTTCTCACTCCTTTCTCTCCCCTCATCCCTTCCCTCCTTTCTTCCCCTCTCCCCCTCCTCCCCCTTGTCTCCCTCTCCCCTCTCTCCCTTCCACTCATCTTCCCCTCTGCTCCCCCTCGCGCCCTCCCCTCTCCCCTTCCCCTACTTTATTCCGCCTCCCTCTCGCCTCCTCTGCCCTATCTTTATTCCCGCTCTCCCGTCCCCTCTCCCCTTCCTCTTTCTTCTCCACTCTCCCCCTACTCCCCTACCTATATTTCCGCCCTCTCCCCTCCCTCCTCTCGCCCCCGCTCTCCCTGTCCCTCTCGTTTATTCCCCTCTCCCCCTCCTCCCCCTTTCTCTCCCTCTCCCCTCCCTTCCCCTCTTTATTCCCCCTCTCTCCCCTCCTCGCTCCTTTCTCTCCCTCTCCCCTCTCCCGCTTCCCCTCCTTTATTCCCTCATTCCTCTCGCCCCTCACCCATCCTCCTCATCCACCCTCTCCCCCTCCCTCCTCTCATCCCCCTCCTCCCCCTCCCCTCCTCCTCATCCCCTCTCCCCTCCCTCCTCTCATCCCCCTCTCCCCCTTCCCCTCCTTTATCCCTCTGCCTCTCCCCTAACTTTATTCCCCTCTCCCCCTCATCCCCTTCCCCTTCCCCCTTCTCCCCTACTTTATTCGCCCTCTCCCCGGTGTACATCTCCGCTTCCGCCTCCTCGTCATCCCCTCTTTCCTCCTTTCCCCTCCTTTCCTCCCCCTCTCCCCCTCCTCCTCATGCCTGCTCCCCCTCTCTCCCTTCCTTCCTCCTTTTCTCCCTCTCCCCCCCTCTCCCCCTTCCCCTCCCTTTTCTTTCCCTCTCCCTCTCCCCTCCTTTATTCCCCCTCTCCCCCTCCTCCTCCTTTCTCTCCTCTCCCCCTCTCCCCCTCCCACTTTTATTCCCCTCTCCCCTCTCCCCTCCTTTATTCCCCTCTCCATCCTACTCCCCCTTTCTTCCCCACTCCCTTTCTTCCCCTCCTTTATTCCCCTCTCCCCTTCCCTCCTTATTCCCCTCTCCCTCTCCCCTACTTTATTCCCTCATTCCCCTCTCCCCCTCCCTACTCCCTCATCCCCTCTCCCCTCTCCCCTCCTTTATTCCCCTCTCCCCTCTCCCCTCCTTTATTCCCCTCTCCCCTCTCCCTCCTTTATTCCCCTCTCCCCCTCTTCCCCTCCTTGTATTCCCCTCTCCCCCTCTCCCCTCCTTTTATTCCCTCTCCCCCTCCTCCTCATGCCATGATTTCCCTACATAAACATCTCCGACTTCTCTTCATCCCGACTTATGTGGTGCTTATGTTGATGGATGGTCACGTGACTCCCTCCTTTTGTTTACGTGTTGTTTTTGTTGATTTGTTGTTTTTGTTTACATGTTGTTTTTGTTTACACGTTATTTTTGTTTACACGTTGTTTTTGTTTACATGTTGTTTTTGTTTACATGTTGTTTGTTGTTTTTTACAATGTTTTTTTTGTTTACATGTTGTTTTGTTTACATGTTTTTGTTTACATGTTGTTTTGTTTACATGCTGTTTTTGTTTACTGGAGGACACGTGGTATTGTTTTTTTTTCTGATTATTTTGTTATAGGTTATCACTTCTTTCATAATTTTCCTTCTCGTGAATGTCATTATTATAATAATTATTTCACATTATTATCATCATTATAATTGTTTTTAATATCATTATTAGTGTTGGTAATATTATTATCATTATTATTACCATCATTGTTTTCAGTATCATTATCCTTTTTGTTGTCATCATTATTATCATCATTATTTTTATTGATATAACTGTTTTTTGTTGTCATTATCATTTATATTATTATCATTATTATATTGTTATTATTATGATAATTTATTATTATTAATTATTATTATTAATTATTATTATTATTAATTATTATTATTATTGTTATAATTATTATTGTTATTATTATTATTATTATTTATTATCATTATTGTTATTATTATTAATTATTATTATTATTATTATTATTATTATTATATTATTGTTATTATTATTATTATTATTATTATTATTATTATTATTATATTATTATTATTAATTATTATTATTGTTATTATTATTATTATCATTAGTATTTATTATTATTGTTATCATCATCATCATTATCTTTATCATGCACTATTATCAGTGTTATTGTTATTATTGATCTTTATAATCATCAAATACTATAAATAACGGTGATGATAGTAGTAATAATGAATAACACAGAGAATGTTAATAAAGATAATAAGAGTAATGATAAGGATGATAACAATAATAATAAGGATGATGATAATGATGGCTAATAATTAATGATTAGTATTTGTTGTTATTATTATCATCATTAACATCATAAATCTTAATTGTTAGTATTATCATGATTATCGTTATTACCATTTTCATTATCTTTTATTTTAATTTTCGTATGACATCCTGTATTTCAATTATTTTTTCTTCTTTTCTTCTGTTTCCCCTCTCTCTCTCCTTTCCTTTCTCTCCCTCCCCTCTCTCTTTTCCCCTTCCCCCCTCCTCTCTCCTCTCTCTCTCTTTCTCTTCTCTCTCGTCTCTCTCTCGTCTCTCTCTCTCTCGTCTCTCTCTCTTATCTCTCTCTCTCTCATCTCTCTCTCTCTCTCTCTCTCTCCTCTCTCTTTTCTTCCCCCCCACTCTCTCTCTTTATTTCTTTCTTTGCCTATCCCCCCTCTCTTCTATTTTTCCCCTCTCCCCTCCCCTCTCTCTCTGTGTCCTCTCTCTCTAATTTCCACACTATCCTCCATTCCTTCTCTCCTTCCCTACCTAACCGTCCTTCCTTTCTCTCTTCTCTTTCTGCTATCTCCCCTCTCTCTATCTTCCCCTCTCCCTTCCCTCTTCCTCCCTGTGTATGTCTTCCTCCCTCTCTCTTATTTCCATCTCATCCTTCCACTTTCCTTCTCTTCTTTCCCCTATCTAACGCCTTCTTTCTCCCTCTTCTCTTTTCTGCCTAATCTCCCTCTCTCCCCCCTCCTCTCTGTGTATGTCTCTCTTCTCTCTCTCTATTTCCATCTATCCTCCATTTCCTTCTCCTCCCTTTTTCTCTTCTCTTTCTGCTTATTCCCTCCCCTATCTCTCTCTCTTCCTCTCTCCCCCTCCTCTCTCTGTGGTATGTCCTCTCTCTCTCTCTCATTTCCATCTATCCTCCATTCCTTCTCTCCTCCCTTTCTCTCTTCTCTTTCTGCTTATCTCCCTCCCCTCTCTCTCTCTATCTTCGTTCCTCTGGCGTGACAGGATAACCTTTTATATAATCAAGCAAATATTTCCTCTCCCTCTCCACTTCCTCTTCACACCGCGCCCATCTCCATTCTTCTCTTTATATCTCCTTTCGTCGCTTTTTTATCTCCCTTTCGCTCTTTCTCATTCTTTCTCCTTGCCACGCTGCTTGTTTTGTCATTTTCTTGGAATTCATGATCATATTTCTGTCTCTTTATTTGTCTTTGTTGGTGTTTCTACCTTTCTCTGTTTATTTTTACTTTCCTGTGTTGGCTCTTTCTCTCTGTCTCCCTCTTTCTCTCGTGTTCTCTTTACTCGCTCTTTCTAACTTTCTTTCTCTTGCTTTCAGTGTCTTTCTTTTTCTTTTTGTTTCTTTTTATTCCATATTTTCGTTTCCCTTTTTCTCATTTTCTTTAATCTTTATTCCTACGTTCATTCTCTTTCTCTCTTTCAACGATTCTCGTTATCTTCTTCCACATTATTCCTCTTCTTATCTTCGTTCTGCCTTATTTCTTTCATTTCTTTCCTTTCTTATCACATTTGTTTTTAATTCTTGAGTACAATTCACATTTTATTTCCTAAATTACATTTTGTTTTTGTGAGTTCAAACATTTTTTTTCCATATTTTTTTTCTTATGATTTTTCTGCATTAAACTGAATAAGATAAGATGACACGGAAGAAAGAAAAAAAATATCATCATAACATCATCTATTTTGTAACAAGCGATCAATAATGATAGAGTCGTGTTTCGCTGCTCATGGAATAAACTGTAGATAATCCTGACATTTGCGTAACCTTTGATGGGAGTTTAGGAGTATGTTTATCGAGCCCACGCCCTTGGGTCGGGGAATGCACACAAGACACGCAAAAGATTCAACATATCAAAACACGAGAGAGCGCGGAGCACACACAGCACACGAACAAAACACAACAGCACTAGTGCACAGGCAAACACACACACACGTCAGGTACTGCTGTCTCCTCTTTTCGCCATCTACTTCTTGGAGAGGTGATTCGACAGCACCACACATCACACACACACACACACCACACACGCATACACAACACACACATCCGGCAACTACACACACACTCACACACACACACACACGCACACTGACACTTAACAACCACACAGCCAATGGTAATCACACACATACAACACGCAACACAACGCCACACACACACACGCACACACACACACACACAGCACACACACACAATCCACACAACACCACACACACACACACACACACGCACACACAGCACACACGGCACACACAACACACAACACACACGCACACGGCACCACACAGCACACACAGCACACACACATCACTCAACACACCATACATAGCACAATAACGCAGCACGCACATCGCAAACATTCACCAGATCCTACACAGACGCACACACACACACACGCAACACACACCACACATTATGTGGCATCACACACATTGCATCGTACCTTATGACGTCTAATCTTGCTCATGCAAGTCAGCGACCAAAGCAAGAATCGAAAAGAATCATACAGATACAATCCGATAAGAGCGCCGAAGAGTCGCCTCAGAAATGCTCTAAATTGTGAACGTGATGATAGACTTACTCGAATATCACAGCACACAACACAACACTCAACACACATCGCACTACATAAGACGTTGAGTCATGAGCTCTGTTGGTGACACTCACATAAAAGCAGTATAAGTGTTATAATGCACACACACAGACACACACACACAACACACGACACGACACAAGCACAACACACACGCAACACACATAAGACCCACAACACACAACCTATCCGTACCCCCTCCCCCACTCGCCCCCTCCCATCAACGCGATGGCACCTCATCGCAAACCCCTTCCCCCGCACCGCTACTCCACCATAGTCCATAACCCTCTTCCCCCCTTCACTACCCTCGGCTAAAGAGGCACGCCTACCGCATACAACACCCACCCTTCCCTCCTCACTTATCGCACGAGAGTCATCCAGCTTCACCCTGCCCATGTATATACACAAGATATATAATCCACCAATTAAACGAGGACGCAGAGAGAAGACGAAGCCAGCCAAGACGACGCCCAGGAGCACGAGACGATGCCACCATTCACACTTACCGCCTTATATCGCATACCCCTAGCCCCACTTTCCACCACGAGTCCCTCTCCGCCTACCTTATCCACTCACGCCGATTCCCCGGAATCGCTCCGTAACTAAGGATCTTTCAGGCCAAGTTCGTAAATTCGAGACGTAATCGGCCCCTAGTAGTAAATGGCGCGACACTTCAGCGGAGTTTCAACGAATGTGAATCGCACACTAGAGGAGCGGGGGTTGTGCGAATTAGAGAGTAAGAGAGAGAGAGAGAGAATGGAAGGAGAGATAAAGAGAGATGGATAGAATATAGGTTGATGATAGACGAGGTGGTGCGGTGCCGGTGTAGGAGGGATGGGAGTAGGGGAGATGGTGAGAAGAGGGAGAGGGGAGAAGAGAGAAAGAGAGAGAGAGTAGAGGATGAGAGAGACGAGAGTAGGAGGTTATGAGGATGGAGTAGGGGGATTGATGAAGTGGAGTGAATGTGTAGGAGGAGTAGGAGAGTATGAGATGAGAGAGCAAAGATAGATTGAGAAGAGAAGTAGAAACAGAGAGAGAGAGAGAGGAGAGTATGACGAGAAGAAAGATATAGGCAGGAAGTAAGTAACAGAGATGAGAGAGTTAAGAGTAGAGGATAAGTAGAGAGAGAGAGAGAGAAGAAGAGAGAAGATGAAGAGATAAGAGGAGTAGAGTAAGGATTAGATAGTAGAGATAAGTAGATAGATAGAGTACTGAGAGTACATATGAGTAGTCTAATGGTAGTCAAGATTGAATATATCAAGATACAGCTAGTCACTCACATATATATATAGATACTTTAAATATATAATAAAAACAGGTATACGTGAAACTTAATATATACTTAGTAAAATGTATATAATAGTATGAAAACCTATCATATACTACTAATTACACACAATATAAATTATAAAAAAAAAAAATAAAATAAATATTAAACTAAAATAATCAACTAGAAATGAAAGATAAAAAACAATAAAGATAATATAACGATAAAAAAAGAATAGAGAAAGTATTCAGATATTTTTTTGTACCTCGGTCTATACCATCTAAAATGTTAACGAAAATTAGTAAAGTAGAAAATCGAGTAATTGAAGCCCTCCTCCATGATGCTAAGGCGCGTCTGCTCTCTACGGGTCTCTCCCTCTACCTCTGCTCTCTCTCTCACTCTTGGTACTCTCTCTCATAATCGTCTCAAAATCGCGTCTCACGTCTCGGGAATTGAGGGAGGTGTCGGTCCTCTCTTTCTCTCATCATGTCAGTGCAGCTCAGTCATTCCATGATCAGTCACTGTGATGCGTATCTTTACAGTAACATATCTTCTCGTACACTCTCACTGCCACAACACGCGCATTTCACGTGAATGTTCTCACTCCTGTCATCTCTCACACCGTTTTAGAATGGCTAATCGTTGTTTCTCTTTTCTTCTTCTTCTCTCTCTGCTCTTTCTCTATTCTTATACTCATCTCTGACAACTCAGTCTACTGACCATTCTCTCTCTCTATCATCACCCTCCTCCCAATCTCCCTCACCGTCCCGACCCTTACCTCATCCCTCCATCACCTCGCCACTCTCCCTCCCTCCCAATCTCCTCCCATTCCTCCGCTCTCCTCTCCCCGTACTCCCTCGCCTCCCTCCCTCCTCTCCCTTCCAGCCAGTCGGCGCTCCACACCTCTCTCCATACATTGCTGTCAAGCTCTCCGCTTTGCCCCCCACACAGCTAAGGGAAAAGCGGTCCCCTCCAATTTTCTTGCCACCGGTTTGCTCCTCTGGCAAAAATCTTTGCAGGGCGACTGTACGCAGTGCTTGCTATCTATCCTCGGAGAGCAGGTGCACTTTGCTCACACAGCGGTACGTTGCAATGGGGCTTTTTTCTGCTTATTAGTTTGCCACTCCACCTCTATGTTATCATGTGGTTTGCGGAATCTTCCTCGTGTCCGCTAGGGAGGGTTAGCTTAGCTCAAGGTACTGGTTAATAAGATTTTTGAAAGAAACGTTGTGTTATTGCTCCATCATTTAATACTGATTAGAAAGAAATGGCCAAGACCGATGTTAGAGTCAATGCACGACCAGCAGGAAGATTCAGGTACAGAAGAGCAGAGTAGTGTTCCATGTTTATATGCTGTGGTCTGAAAACCGCACACCTTACCTGAGACTGATATACACACTGGTAATTTTGAACAGCCTAAACTTAACTAGATATTTAATCAAATTCAGATCACAACTTCGAGTGATTATTCACGACAACATTTATTCAACTAATCAGGAATCTATTTTTATTTTCTAGAGAATATAAATAGCCTGGTGACTGACGACGACAATTGGGTCAACAACACCAACACACCACACGACACACACCGAGTCACCAATCAACACCACACTACATTCGAACTGCTAACATCAGAACACCAAACCAAAAACATCAATATTAATTATGAGGTTTCATAATCTCATATCATTTGAAAGATTTCTTTTTCTTTTTAATTGTTCCTCGACTTCACACTCACTGGTTATATTGTGCATTTTCTCCTTCCTCTTGTCTATCTAGAATTATTCTTTTTACTTCTTATGTCTTAATGTCCTTTCCTACTGTTCCTGCCCGACGCGTCTGTTCTCTGAAGATAGGAAAGTGAGGCTCCATGTGCTAGAGGGCCGTAGGCATTGTATCCAACATTGGCATCTTTTCATCGGCTTTGTCTATTCTCTTTCCGTTCTGTGATTCTTCTGTAAGTGGGTTGTTCGTCTATCGTCCTTCGTACAATTGGCTACGATGATCTCTTCGGTTTTTTTCTCGGATCTCCGTTGGTTGTCGCGGCTGGTTCTGCACCTGTCTCCCGCCTCTTATTTCTCGCTCCTTCTCCTTTTCTCGTCTCTTCTCTCCCGTCTCTCTTTCCTCTCTCTCTTCTCTCTCTCTCTCGTCTCGTCGCTCTCTCTGTTCTCTTCTCTCATCTCTTCTCTCTTTCTCCCACTCTTCCCTCCCTCCCTCCCTCCTCTATCTCCTCCCCCCCCTCCCCTCGGTCTCTCTCTCTCTCTCTCCTATCGTCGTCTCTCTCTGCTCTCTCTCTCCCTCCCCTCCTCGTCTCTTCCCTCTCCTCCCTCCATCCCTCCTTTCCCTCTCCTCCCTCCCCCCCTCTCTCCCATCCACCCCTCTGTCTCCCACCCCCCTCTCTCTCTCCCTCTCTCTCATGCACTGTTAGTCCCGTTTTTTCTATTCCTTGTGTATTTTTCCCGTCTTTCTCTTTGCCCAAAAAGGCAAACGTGAATCAACAGCTCAAACGGAATTCGAAAGTCATGTAAGAGTTTAATCATATCCCAATTAATATTTTTTTCCCCTCGGTAACAAATGAAGAAGAGAGAGAAAAAAAAGAAGTTAGTTTCGAACTTCAAATACAATTAATTTATCTTGCAGAAATAGCAGAAAAAATGGCGTTTATGAAAAATTCCTTTGTTCATGTGCGGAAGACTGTATAATGGAATTCTTTAATACTTGCAGATCAAAGAAATATTCTTTTGAGGCTGCTCATTATATTAACGTTATTATCTTGCTGCTGTTGTTGTTGTTGCTACTGGCGCTGTTTTGTTTTTGTTATATTATCATTACCAAGGTTTTTTTATCATTATTTTCATCATCATATTGTTGTTAATTTATATGTATGTTATTATTATCATCAATATCTTTTTATTATCATTATTATTATAATTATGTTATTATTATCAATTAATGTTATTATAATTATTTTATTATTATTATTATCATAACATATTATATCATCACTATTATATTATATATATTATCATTGTTATATCATGATCATTATTATCATCATTATTTATCATCATTATCATTATTACTTATCATTATTCTGTTGTACCATCATTATAGATTTGTTGTTGTTATTGATTGATTATTTATAATATTTATCCTTATCATAATTCTTAGTAATTATGATCATTGTTATTATCTTTATTATTGCTGTTATTATCATAACTATTATTATTATTGTATNTTTTCTTTTTTGTTAACTTTCTTTATCAAGCAAAAACACTGAAAGTTTCATCAATATTTTCTCTCAATCGATGACCAGAAGAATAGTTACGGAGTCAAGGTCTAGCGTTCGGCACTGGTATTCATTTAATGATTTACGTCTATATAAATGAATATGTGTGTGTGTGTGTGTGTGTGTGTTGTGTGTTGTTGTGTGTGTGTGTGTGTGTGTGTGTGTGTGTTGTATATATATATATATCCCCACACACACACACACACACACACACACACACACACACACACACACACACACACACACACACACACACACACACACACACACACACATATCATTTATATAGACGTAAATCATTTAAATGAATAACCAGTGCCGAACGCTAGACCTTGACTCCGTAACTATTCTTCTGGTCATCGATTGAGAGAAAATATTGATGAAACTTTCAGTGTTTTTGCTTGATAAAGAAAGTTAACAAAAAAGAAAATAAAAGGTTAATGCTTACGAAGCAAAATAAATGTGCTGGACATCAAAGGTCATATGTCATTATAAAAATATGCAATAGTGAAAAGGGTAAAGAGGGGCATTAGTTGATGATTGAATGTGCCACATGCCAGGAGTGGTGTAGCAGTTCAGGAAGGGAGGGACTGGAGTGATTTCAACGTGTCTGATTATGCAAGGTTATCCGTGGGGGTGAGGTCGGGATTAGCAAAAGGAGAAAGGGTGTTTAAGGGCGATTAGATCACAATTTCAGGAAAAAAATGTCAGGAGGGAGAGAGAGCAGGGAAAGGGGTTGTTGTGACAAAAGCGGAGGGGTTAATGAGAAAGGAAGGGGGAGGATGCAGCTGAAGCAGGAAGGACGCGGATGCGCTGGGAGGGAGTGGGGGAAACATGAGTAGGAGGAGGATGGATGCCGACAGTTACTTTGAGTGTAGAAGGAACGGGAGCAGAGAGATTGGAGGATGGATGAGGTGTAGTCCTATCATCTTGGGCCATGATTAGATGGTTTTGAGAGTTTCTGAAGTGGAGTTGGTTGGGGAGGTCTGAGAAACAAAGGTTTACCTATGAGAGGGAGAAGAGGGGACAGAAGCTTGAGGGATGGAGTGAGAGGCTCATGGAGGAGTGGATGCGGCAGCAGAAGGTGGGGTGGAGCGTTTAGCTTGTTTTATGCGATGAGTTGGGCGAACAGGACGACGGGAAGGTACAGGGAAGTAGTGACTGGAGTGTCTGGAATAGTGGTGAAGATTGGTGTGTCTGGGACCGGGAGGAGGTAGAAGTGGAATGAGGAAGAGATACCGAGGGAGATGTAGAAACGTCTCGGAAGGAAAGGGGAGGGGTAGAGCGGAGGGCATTATTGGCGTATGGAATGAGAGAAAAGTCTCGTACTTCTTTTCAGGCTTCGCGTAAAGTGAGGCCCAGTTTGAATCTGAGAACAGCCACTTCAGACTAAAACTTGCAGGTAGGGCACCACATTTTGAGAAGCGCCACAGTTGGCACACGTGCGTGACTGTGAAGAGCAATTTGATTGATCATGACCAGGTTTGGCATACAGAGGGCATCAGTCAATGTTTGGCAGTGACCTGGATGCCAGCAATTCTCGTATTGGCGGGGGATGGTGATGTGGTCAGACAGGGAGGGATTCTCCACCAATATAAACATTAAAAGGGAGATCATGTCTACGAAAGTAATCTTGGCAATATTGGTGGACTTACGGCGTCGGCCTTTAGGGGGGATGGTGTAGCATTGTACTGATACTGCATTATAGTCTATGAGGCCGGCGAGAGAGTCTTCTCCACAGTCTGAGCAATCCTTGTTGTGGTTAGGGCAGTTTCTCGGTGAGATGGAGACAGCTTCGGTGCTAGTATTGAGGGAGGGATAAGGCTGAACTGGAAAGGGCTTACTAGTGGTCAGTCAGGGCTGATAACGCTATAGCTTGAGATTCAGATGCAACTGTGCCAAAGATCGGGGCCGCTGCGGAAGGAAACTATGCCTACTTTTTTGGAGGAATTGCTGGAAGAGGAGAGTGTTGTTAGAGTAAGGGGCTATAGGGGTTGGGGTTACAAAAATCAATCCCAATTGACTGGGTTAAACAGAGTTAGGAAAGGTAGTACCGCGGAGAGGTGGACAATAAGACGGCAGAGTAGTAATAAGGGCGGATGGGAGAGTGGATGAAGTAAGTTGTGAGGTGGAGATGAAGCAGAGGATATTGAGGAAGAAGGAATGCTTCCTGGTGATGGAGTATTGACCTGGACGGATGATTTGGACTGGACTGTGGTGATGATAGACAC
>NW_020870651.1:203916-206416 GCF_003789085.1 Penaeus vannamei | reverse complement strand
CTTCCTGTATATAGAAAAGGAGAAATGATCAAGCAGAGACCGATGGACAAGAGATGTCCAGAGAAAGGGGCTTGTCTCCAACCTCATTCCATCTTAAGCGATGGATGAGAGAGAGAATTTCAGTGCGAGCAGGGAATCAAGGATAACAGGGCAAGGTTCATGGGCCAGAGAGCGAAGACGATCATCTACATATCTCAAGCCCAAAAGGAAGGCGAGGAGAGTAGAAGGGAGGAGCTCCGACTCGAGAAGAACTCCATGTACAGGTTAGCCAGAACAGAGGGAGAGGAAGAGCCCATGGCAACACCGAAACGTCTGATGAGTAGAACCGACCCTCAAGGAGAAGGAAATTCGACTTCCACACCACAGACGAATCAGCTGGAGGAAGACTTCAGTGGGAAGAGGAAGACGAGGATCCTCGGCAGGAGCTTCCTCTGAAGGAAAGCGAGACGTCATCAAGCGGCGAGCCTGTTTCCCGGAGGCGAAAACCTTTACAGAGGTTCAAGGTCGTTAACACCTCGCCTCCCTCAACTATTACTATGGAGGCTTACCTAAAAACCACATAAGCCGGCCGTGCCTACTAACGCCCCATCATCTCCTCACCCGGGGATCGGTGACCGCAGCCATCTGCTGGCGCTTGGCTGGGCTAAGTCTCTCCACTCACCCTTCTCGGGCTACCTTCTCGTCACTGCTCACTCGCCATTCACAGGACTTCATAGTACTCGTGTTCCGCGGTGGGTCACCGCAGGCAGTCCATGCCGCGCTGAGCGAGCCGACTCCACTGGTAACACCAAGGTCCCGCTGTGACGTCCCTCATGCTTTCCTTCGAGAGGAAAAGCATCCCTGCGAGGATTCCGTTCGTCTTCCTCTTCCACTAAAGTCTTCCGCTTCCGCTGATTCTCGTAGTGGGGAGTGTCGAAATACCTTCTCCTTTGAGGATCGTTTCTACTGACAGACGTTCGTGCTTTGCCATGAGGCCTGATCGCTCTCTCCCCTGTTCTGGTACTAGAACCCTGTACATGGAGTTCTTACGAGATTCGAGGAGCGTTCCTGCCCTTCCATTCCCCTCGTTCCATCCAATGTGGGCCTGAGATTAAGTGTAGATGACGTCTTCGCTCTCATGGCCCCCATGAACGCTGGCCCTGGTGTTCCTGATTTCTGTGCAAGCTGAGATTCTCTCTCTCCATCCATCCGCTTCAAGGTGGAATGGGAGGTTGAGCGAACAACTCCTTTCTTGGACGCTCATTGGTACCATGCGCTCTGCTGATCATTTCTAACTTTTCCTTTATACACAGGAAGCCATGCAAGTGGTATGGAAGACATACACTTCTTCCTCGTTACCAATTCCACTACATGTGAGAGAGAGGGGTTTATGCGCACCGTCAGCTGTTATCGCCAGCGTGCGATCTCGCATAAGTATGAATTAGGAGGCCCCACCGAGTACTGGATTGAAGAGATCGAGTTCGCTGCGGGATCGTTCGTTTACGAGGCAAGAACTGGGAGAGACCTGACGCCTGTCCACCTAGCGATGCCGTTATCCAGGCGCGACAGTCAACCTTGCATAGAGCATGACTCCCCGTCGAGCGCAATGATTCCGTTCAACTCTGCCTGTCCAGCCTGCGCTTACACTAGGGGATGAGATCTACGTCCCTACCGTCGCCCCTGCAGTCTCTCAACTGGCAGACTCTCCCTTCGCCAGGTGAATACCTCCGTCGGGAGAAGTCTGGTTCGAGACCTGCCCTCACCTCGTACCAGTCGAGAGGGTGGGCAACTGATACTGTTGCCGTGTGCCTCCTGTGATAAGCAAGTATTTATCGGGAAAGAGGCGCCAGACTTACAAAGCGGTCTGTCTAGCAATAAGTACGCTGTATCCAGGGGAACATACCAACAGAGCAGCCCCTCTGCCAATCAGATTGGGACACTGCCGCATCAGAATGGCGCATGGAAAAGCTGCCCCGATTCTCTTCCTATGTAGACCGCTGATGTCCCATGCCACGAAGAGTGTGGAAATCTTTCTTCTTCATTGAAGACTGCTGCCTAGATTTCAAACTTGAATGCAGGGGTTTCTTCCTGAGGAACAGCCTCAACACGAGATTCCGCAAATCCTTCGTCTCCTCCGACTTATGCCGGAGGGTCAACACCGTCAGCATAGACGACAGAGAGCAGGATAATGACACGCCTGATCTTCCGACACTGATGCTGACCTCCCTTCGCTTCCGTTCTCCAGGCTGTCCTCTCCTGACCCACGTAGTATCACCGAGTGCTTCGCCTCCTTTCCCTCTTATACCGCTTCGTCTCCCTTGCCTCTTCAGACCCGAAGATGGAATCGGGGACATTCCGAAACTGTTGTCTCACTTTCATCAATAAATCTAGTTTGTACATTGTGGTTTTTCTTCCATATTATCAACAACAGGTATTGTGTTTTTTCATTGCAGTATAAGAGACATATTAATATATATTATAATATATTAAATATTATAATATTACATATACAATCATACAT
>NW_020870651.1:175724-178224 GCF_003789085.1 Penaeus vannamei | reverse complement strand
GAGGGAGTGAATGAGTCGGGGGGGGGGGGGGAGGAGGCTCTGAATCTGATGAT
Organism: Penaeus vannamei; assembly: GCF_003789085.1. Taxonomy (NCBI): domain Eukaryota; kingdom Metazoa; phylum Arthropoda; class Malacostraca; order Decapoda; family Penaeidae; genus Penaeus; species Penaeus vannamei. Next base: position 178,171 of record NW_020870651.1, on the reverse strand, counting down.
GCTGATGAAGATGCATAGTTTAAAGGAGGGGAGGGAAGCTAAAGAGATCTCGACTACATACATTACAGTCAGCACACACACACACACACATATATATATATATATATATATTATTATATATATATATATATATATATATACATATATATATTATGTTATGATATATTATATATATATATATATATATATAATATAAATATATATATATATAATATTGAATATATATATTATATATATTATATATATATATTATATATATATATATATGTATGTGTGTGTATATATATATATATAATAATATATATTATAATATATATATATATATATAGATATAATGAGATATATATATAATTATATAAATATATATAATATAATTTATTTAATATAATAGAGAGAGAGAGAGAGAGAGAGAGGAGAGAGATAAATAGGGTAGATAGACAGACAGATAGATGGATAGACAGATAATACATGGATGGAATATAGACATACACACATACACATTTCTGTAATCTATCTATCTACACACACACACATAGGTGTGTGTGTGTGTGTGTGTGTGTGTGTGTGTGTGTGTATATATATATATATTATATTGTGTGTGTGTGTGTGTGTGTGTGTGTGTGTGTGTGTGTGTGTATGTGTGTGTGTGTGTGTGTGTGTGTGTGTGTGTGTGTGTGTGTGTGGTGTGTGGTGGGTGGCTCTGTATTTACGTATATATATTATATATATATATACTATAGTATATGTGATAGTATATATAGTATATTACTATATAGAACTATACATAACATACACACACACTTACACACAGCACAACACGATATTATACGATATAGATATAGACGAGATTTATTTTATTAATAAAGGTATTAATTAATAATAAGGTTTTTTCATTTTATGATGAAAAACCATTTTGAATATATACGTATAAGATATAGATATAGTGATATGATACATATAATTACATAGGTAGTATATATATGAGGTAATAGAGAGGTATATATATATATTATGATTAGTAGAATATGATATAGATATTTACTATGAGTAGTTATATATGTGGTGTGTGTGATGTGTGGTGTGGTGTGATCAAGAGAAGAGGAGAGAGATGAGAGATGTGTGTAGTGATGTAGTGTAAGATGACATAGACACTTAACATTGAAGACTGATATAGTGATAGATATATATATACTATTATAGATTATGAATATATATATACTAGATAGTATATATTATATATCAGCGACCACTATAGCGTCCGTAAAGCCGTGTGACGAGAGGGTGAAATAATCCCCAGAGCGCCCGACTTGCGCTGACCTCTCCCTTCTTCCCTTCTTCCCCCGCTTTCGCCGTCAGCGGCCCCTGCCTCTGCCGCCGTCGGCACACGAGCACCGGCCAGGCGCGCGTGGTACTTCGGTCGCTGTCCTGAGAAGAGGCGCCCTGACGAGGCGAGCAGCGCCAGCATCTAGGGCGGCGGAAATCCCTCGCTCTTCCTTGAGGCGTCCATGAGTCCTCGGTGGCACCTTCGAGAGGTCTCCAGGAATCTTATCTCCTCTTGCGCGACGTCATCTTCGAGGAATGCCAAGCCGCCAAGGATCCGGAGAAGTACCAGAGACGTCGTTTTGTGGGCGTTTCCAAGGGCTGCGCGGAGGCCCTCAGGCCCTCGGTCCACACTCAAGGCTCTTAGCCACCTCGGCGAGCGAAGAAAATCCTTCGGTTTGTCTGTTCTCTTCGTTGAACAACCGGCGATGTCCTCTAATATTAGTTCATATATGTAGTGCACAACAGGGTCAGTAGTTATCGTTTGATCTGGTATTTTCTTGTCAGACAAGGTAACCACTGCATGGCATCAGCCAAAGGTCATTCCTTAGTAAGCCAGAGCGAGAGATTTCTAGCTTGAGCCGGAGCCTCCTGCGTCTCGCGAGAGGTCACCGGCGATGCCGCCGTCAAGAACTTTCATGTTTCGTATAATCTTTCAAAGCCACCGATCTCTCTCTTCGACTGTTGTGTCAGGGATATCCGCAGTTCAAAGCTCTATTAGTGACAAAGCAATACACGAACTGTGAAACGTTTGATAATAATTCTTCTCTTTGTTTATTTATTTTTCTTGTCTATTTGCAATGCCAATATGATGCTTACATTGAGTCTTTCCTCTCTTTTAAGATGCATATTAGCGTTGACTTTTTTTCTTTCCTTCCTCTATTTCCTGCTTATGATTCTGTTAACGCAGCTTTCTTTAGCTCCTCGCATACAGGTCCTCTTTTGATTCATCTATTTAATGAAAACTATCTGACTTACTAATCTTCAATCTAAAGTGATTTTCAAGTTCCATTCAGAGATACTGGTTAACTCTTCTCCGTTAACAGTTTGTCTTTTGTTTCTCTTAATGCTAATTCACAAGCTCAAACGCGACGACCCGGCGAGCATTTGGACTGCGGGAGATGTGT
>NW_020870651.1:172850-175624 GCF_003789085.1 Penaeus vannamei | reverse complement strand
AGATGATGGAATCTGTAATGAGATGCGAATGGGTAGAGATAGGGAAGTATGAGGAGAACTGAAATAAAGAAATGAAAAAAAATCGCATGCTTAGGGAGTGTATATATGATTGATTGCATTTCTATGTGTATGTGTTTGTCCGTATGAGCTATGTTAACTCAGTCTAAGTCATGTCGAGCTGAATATCTTTTTATCTAAAAAATAGAGTAAGAAATACGGGTAGATTAAAAATAGATAAATAAATAAATCGATAAAAACAATAATAATAATTAAAAAAAACATAGGCACAAAAACGCATACATTTTCTTGATAATGTGTATACAGAAACACAAGCACGTACACATTCGAATGCCAAACAACATAACGCCAAGTAGAAAGCAGTAAAACATAAACCAGGATAAATGATACATGAAAATAAATTAAACAAAAAAACAAATGAAAAAATCACAAAATGACAAATAACTTCCCTTTATATATCAGATCCCTTTATAAGCTATTTCACATTATAAAAGAAACAAAACAAAGCAACTGTTATAAGCAAACACAGACGCTAAAGAGAGGTTCCAACGTGAGCTCTTTCTCGAGAACTTAACAGAGACCAAGTCTGAGCAGAGAGCAGGTCTCAGCGGAGATCAAGTCCAAAAAGGGGAAACTTACGGGGAAAGAAGTTGTAACACGATGCGAGGATAAATGTACAGATAGTTTTCATACGAAAGGAAGAAAATCAAAATTAATAATTTTGGTAACAACGATAATGATTTTGACAATGGCATCAACAAAGGCGGTGATTAAAGTAAAGTTTTAATGAAAATCATGATAACAATAATGGTAATGATGATAATGATAAAAATAATAAAGATAAAAGTAATAACACTAAAAACGATAACAGCAACGATGAAATGGGATCGGCAGCGTGAGGCGCGCGGCCCGGCGTCGAGGAGTTCAGGCCAGAGGACGAGCCCGTCGAGCGCGGCGCCCTTGCCAGCGAGACGCCCGCCTGATCCCCTCGGAGGCCGCGCGGCCCGTCCTCCTCGCACAATAATCCCCCAGCAACTCGCTCTAAAAAAGGAACAGACGGAAGTTTTGAGAAAAAAAGAAACCGGCCAATATGGCAGCGAAGACGAGCGCACAAAGGCCAAGCACGAGAACGTCCTTTGCTTTATCGATCGAATAAAACATCCGGCGAGAGCCATGGATGCCATTTCATGCTCTGGCCGCAAGAAAGGAATAACTGCTGAAGGAAAATAAACAAACGTACAATGGTGACTGCGGATTATCCACTGAGATCCAAGAGGAGTCCATCGGGAGCCACGGAAGCGATCCGACGAGGTTAAAAGCAACCAGTTGTATAGATCAAAGGAATTGTAAAAAGTTTCTAAATACATTTGGTACACTAAACCCTAGATCTGCATCCCAGACTTGATTTTTTTGCCATGTGAAAACAAACAGAAACTTGAGCCAGGAAGACGCGCTCGAGACCCTTTGCAACAAGGGCCAGGTCCGTAATCAGCTGCTGGTCCAGACGCAGAGCGCAGGGCCCTTAGCGCAGGGCGCCCTGGCCAGGGCCCGTCCTGCCTGAGGAGTCGAGCTGCCTCGGCGAGGGGCTGGCCCAAAGACTCGCCTGAGAAAGGAAGAATTACCGGAACTTTCTTCGTGATAAAAGCATTCTTACCTCGATCTTTTCACACACACAAACACTTATATGTGTGGAATTCACGGGGAACAAATTGCAAATGGAACAACGAAGGGAAGAGCAAGAAATATATCGTGTTTTCTTGTCCTTCCCTTCTGTGTTCCATGTGAACACATTCGCATACTCATACACTCGCACACATATACATAATCACACACATTACACATACACACATAATTACAGACATAGATTGATACAGTAATAGGTAGATATACATCTACATACCTATATACGTATATAATTAAAACGCGCCATATCCATTTACTTCTGAGTTTCACGTGATATTTTCTGGTAACAAGAGAAGTTTGATAAGCGCAAAAATTATTTATACGCAATTACATGTAATCGGAACCAGATACTTGTACACGCGTCCCTGGGGTGGATTCAGAGCAGAAAAGGGAAATGGTGTCGCTTACGGATGCATGTTCGCTCTGATGTTCTACCCCTTTTGCAACGGTCGGAAATTTTGCCAATGAAGTGGGTTATATAAAAAAACGAGGCGTATTCATCCAAGACAAAAGATATCCTACACGTCATGCTAAATGTATGACACTTCTGGACATAAATCTAACGGCATTCCACCCAGATTATATGCTTTGCTGAAAATGGCAGAATGAAATTCCTCCGAAACCGGCTCCCAGACGCTGTCACGCGCCTTCCGACCAAATGCGCATCCGACCTGCAAGCAGCGCAGGTGGTGAGAGCGAGGTTTTCTCTGGCAATGCTGTTGCTGTTATTAATTTATCAATGTTGATAAAATATTACGATAGGAATTTAAATGTACAATGATATTACTGATAATGCTGTTGGCGATATTAATAACAGTGATGATGTTAATGATAATTAAGATGTCAAGAATGACCTGAAAAGGGACGAAACGAAAATCCTGACCAAACGATAAGGAAATCTCCTTGCGGATCATGAGAGCCAATCAGCGCTCGATAGGCTCAGGCGACGCAGCTTAGTCTGAGCCGAATGTGGTGTCACGCGGCCGAGGCAGCGCCTGGACGCGCGGCCGAAGTCTGCTCTCTTCTTGAGGAATTTGGGCCTCGGAGGCAGAGCCAGGTGAAAGTCTCTGCTT
>NW_020870651.1:132850-155350 GCF_003789085.1 Penaeus vannamei | reverse complement strand
CCAGGGACGCGTGTACAAGTATCTGGTTCGATTACATGTAATTGCGTTATAAATAATTTTTTGCGCTTATCAAACTTCTCTTGTTACCAGAAAAATCACGTGAAACTCAGAAGTAAATGGATATGGCGCGTTTTAATTATATACGTATATAGGTATGTAGATGTATATCTACCTATTACTGTATCATCTATGTCTGTAATTTATGTGTGTATGTGTAATGTGTGTGATTATGTATATGTGTGCGAGTGTATGAGTATACGAATGTGTTCACATGGAACACAGAAGGGAAGGACAAGAAAACACGATATATTTCTTGCTCTTCCCTTCGTTGTTCCATTTGCAATTTGTTCCCCGTGAATTCCCACATATAAGTGTTTGTGTTGTGAAAAGATCGAGGTAAGAATGCTTTTATCACGAAGAAAGTTCCGGTAATTCTTCCTTTCTCAGGCGAGTCTTTGGGCCAGCCCCTCGCCGAGGCAGCTCGACTCCTCAGGCAGGACGGGCCCTGGCCAGGGCGCCCTGCGCTAAGGGCCCTGCGCTCTGCGTCTGGACCAGCAGCTGATTACGGACCTGGCCCTTGTTGCAAAGGGTCTCGAGCGCGTCTTCCTGGCTCAAGTTTCTGTTTGTTTTCACATGGCAAAAAAATCAGTTGGGATGCAGATCTAGGGTTTAGTGTACCAAATGTATTTAGAAACTTTTTACAATTCCTTTGATCTACACAACTGGTTGCTTTAAACCTCGTCGGATCGCTTCCGTGACTCCCGATGGACTCCTCTTGGATCTCAGTGGATAATCCGCAGTCACCATTGTACGTTTGTTTTATTTTCCTTCAGCAGTTATTCCTTTCTTGCGGCCAGAGCATGAAATGGCATCCATGGCTCTCGCCGGATGTTTTATTCGATCGATAAAGCAAAGGACGTTCTCGTGCTTGGCCTTTGTGCGCTCGTCTTCGCTGCCATATTGGCCGGTTTCTTTTTTTCTCAAAACTTCCGTCTGTTCCTTTTTTTAGAGCGAGTTGGCTGGGGATTATTGTGCGAGGAGGACGGGCCGCGCGGCCTCCGAGGGGATCAGGCGGGCGTCTCGCTGGCAAGGCGCCGCGCTCGACGGGCTCGTCCTCTGGCCTGAACTCCTCGACGCCGGGCGCGCGCCTCACGCTGCCGATCCCATTTCATCGTTGCTGTTGTCGTTTTTAGTGTTATTACTTTTATCTTTATTATTTATCATTATCATTACCATTATTGTTATCATGATTTTCATTAAAACTTTACTTTAATCACCGCCTTTGTTGATGCCATTGTCAAAATCATTATCGTTGTTACCAAAATTATTAATTTTGATTTTCTTCCTTTCGTATGAAAACTATCTGTACATTTATCCTCGCATCGTGTTACAACTTCTTTCCCCGTAAGTTTCCCCTTTTTGGACTTGATCTCCGCTGAGACCTGCTCTCTGCTCAGACTTGGTCTCTGTTAAGTTCTCGAGAAAGAGCTCACGTTGGAACCTCTCTTTAGCGTCTGTGTTTGCTTATAACAGTTGCTTTGTTTTGTTTCTTTTATAATGTGAAATAGCTTATAAAGGGATCTGATATATAAAGGGAAGTTATTTGTCATTTTGTGATTTTTTCATTTGTTTTTTTGTTTAATTTATTTTCATGTATCATTTATCCTGGTTTATGTTTTACTGCTTTCTACTTGGCGTTATGTTGTTTGGCATTCGAATGTGTACGTGCTTGTGTTTCTGTATACACATTATCAAGAAAATGTATGCGTTTTTGTGCCTATGTTTTTTTATTATTATTTATTTTTTTTTATCGATTTATTTATTTATCTATTTTTAATCTACCCGTATTTTCTTACTCTATTTTTAGATAAAAAGATATTCAGCTCGACATGACTTAGACACTGAGTTAACATAGCATACATACGGACAAACACATACACATAGAAATGCAATCAATCATATATACACTCCCCTAAGCATGCGATTTTTTTTTCATTTCTTTATTTCAGTTCCTCCTCATACTTCCCTATCTCTACCCATTCGGCATCTCATTACAGATTCCATCACTCTGCGACAAAGCAACTCCCTCGTTGATCGAGCCGGCGGCCACGGTTGCGCATTCTGTCTCATTTGCATAAGGCTGGGTATTGCCTGTCCCCAAGACGGAGTTGAAATCGCATTTTTTTCTCGAATAAAAGGTCGGATGAAAGAGATAAGAAACGATACGATAGTCATCTCGACATGTTTATGTGATTCCCGCCAAAATCTTAATCGGCTGAAAACGAAATGAATGTTTTTAACTTTTTCCTTTATCAGGTCCGGCGCTGTTGCTATGGTGATCTACTGTTTGTTTTGCTTACTCCTGGTAGGGGGAAAAAATAAAAAAATAAATATAATATTCACCGTTTGCCATTGCTTTTTAGTTATGTGGAGAGAGGGGAGAGAGGGAGGGGAGAAGATGAGAGGGAGAGAGAGTAGTGAGAGAGAGAGCGAGCAGAGAGAAAGATTCGAGAGGGGAGGAAGACGTAGAGAGGAGAGTGGCGTTGGGATCGGGAGAGTGGAAGAGAAGAGAGAGAGAAGCAGAAGAGGGAGTGATGACGAGGACGTTGTGTGAGGCGTGAGGGTAGATGTGGGGAGTTTAAGGAGATGATCGTGAGAGAGAGGCGGAGGGGCTGAGAAGTGAGAGGGGAGACCGGGAGGGAGTCGGGGTGTGGAGAGAGCGGAGAAGGGAGGAGAGCAGGTGACCGGGGAAAAGAAGAGGGGGGAGGGTGTAAGAGGAAGGAGGGAGAACGAGGGAGGGGGAGAGAAGGAGGAAGGAGAGAGGGGGATGGAGAGATGATGAAGAGAGGCAAGATAGAGTTGATATGAGTTCTTTGTAGTCAGACTATGAGAGTATGAGAGGATTTGGGGTGGATTCTGTTAAGGAGATGAGAGGTATGGTTGAGAGAGGGTAGTGAGGTGAGTGGGGAGTCTGGGATTTGGCTCGAAATGGAGCTCGGAGCGGAGACTAGATGAGGAAAGGGCATCCGAGGTAATCATCGAGATCGAGAAAGATAATGCGGACTTAGGACTGTGAGAATTGAGAGGTCATTTGGGCATTCTAAGTAGATCACTGAGATCCGCGCTCTGTAGGGGTTTTCGATTGACTGTGACGTGGATGGAGGTGGGAGGCTGGTCTGATGGGACGGTCACGAGTGGAATAGGGGACCGGAGCGAGGAGGAGAGTGGTTGAGGGGAGGGTGTTGTGTGTGACTTTATTTATCAGTTTGTAGTGGTGGGTATTTTGTAGATTGATTGGGTTTGTTTTTTTTTTTTGAGTTTTGGGGGGTCTGGGATTGTTGATGATGTTTGGATTTGTCTGGTTGTGTTGGGATGGGGTGTGAGTTGAGAAGCTACGTCTGGGGTGTTTTTGGTGGGTATGGTGGTATTTGATGGGCTATCATAGAGAAATGGTGATCTTTTTGATGTAGTCTGAAGAGCTATTCGCGCGCGCAAATGTGGGGGTGTAATAAGGAAGGGAGGAGGTTGAATGATGGGATAGGACTGCATGGGAGATGAGATTGGGAGGGAGTTATGTGTTGAGGGGTCGGCGGAGTCTTTTTTGGGTGAGATATGTTATTGTAGACATGATGGTATTATTTTAGGGAAGTCTTTGGTATTTATTAAGATTAGATTTTCTGTTTGGTGAGTGAGGTTGGTATTTAGCTGAAATAGTTATGTAGAGTAGAGAAGGGAGACGAGGGATGACTGAGGGTTAATCATTTATGTGAATGATTGAGTGGGGATAGTATGGAGATGATGATAAGAGTATAGGAAACATTTGATTGAGTGAGTACAGGTGAAGATGCTGATACAGTAGAGCCGCCGAGAGGCGACAGAGACGAGAGATACGAGGCGGGAGATGGTGAGACAACGAGGCTGGCAGACGAGATGAGGAGGACCGGAAGAGGTGGGATTATGCAGAGGGAGATGTGTGAGGGACGAGACGAGAGAGGCGGCGAGCCGAGAGACGAAGGAGAGGGGATTGAGAAAGAGGGAGAGGGGATGACTGAGAGGATGGGATGAGAGAGAGACAGGATAGAAGATACTCAGAGAGGGAGAAGGCGAGAACTGAGAGGGAAGAGGGGAGACCAGAGAAGGAGGGGAGATAGACTGGACGACGGGAGAGGAGGGAGAGAGAGAAGTGAGAGGAGGAGGAGAAGAGAAACGAGAGAGACCGACTCGAAGAAGAGGATGATGGAGAGAGAGTAATGGTAGTTATGAAAGGGTATTTAGAGTGGGAGAGAGAGATGGGGAATGGATATGAGTATGAGAGGTAATTAGTAGACTGGAGATTCGAAGTAGAGAGTCTATAACGGTAGAGAGGGTTTGAGATGAAGAGTGGGAAATGGAGTATTCACGAGTATACGATGAGAGGATAGACTGAGTAGGAGGTGGAATCGTAGGATGAGAATATTTCAGAGAGGTGAAGAGAGATGAGAGAGAGAGAGGAAGGAGAGAGAGAGAGAGAGATAAGATGACCGAGATGATGAGAGAGAGAGCGGGTAGAGGAGAGAAGAGAGAGAGATTAGAGAGATTGAGAGACGAGATTTGGATGATTGATGAAAGAGAGATGAGAATTGAGATAGATAGAGGGGAGGAGATAAGAGAGTGGGAGAGAGACTAGAGAGTGAGCTAGAAGTCGCTAAGTGAGAGTGGCGTAGAACTCGATATACAAGAGAGAGAGAGGGGGGGAGAGGGAGAGAGAAAGATAAGAGTCGGACGTATGGTGAGAGATGGAGGAGGAGACAGGAGGGAACCAGGTGGTGAAGAGTATGAGGAGAGAAGAAGGACCGCAAATGAGAGAGAGGAGAGGGAGAGAGAGAGGGAGAGGAGAGGGAGAGGGAGAGAGAGGAGGACGAGAGAAGGGAGAGAGAGACGAGAGAGGTTAGAGAGATAGATGTAAGAGGATGAGAGGGATGTAGGGAGATGGAGTTGTGATTTTAGTGGGGGTTGCGAGTTGGTGTGGGTATCGTGGGAGACAGGGAGAAAGATGTTAAGATGGGGATTAAGATGTGGTATGTAGTAGGATGGAGGAAGGAGAGGAGGTGTGGGTAGTTAGTTTCGTCTGTATTGTAATAGTATTTTTTCGTTCTGCTTATGTGTGTTATTATGACTGAGTAGTAAGATTGGTGGTATATTGTAATTATTATTATGTATATATATACTGACTCTCAGCTTTCCACAATCCTCAGGCTATTAGTATCAGTGGAATCAAACGTATTTAAGAGTAAGTGAGTCTTAGGTAGGTTTTTTATCGATGAGTTATGGTTGTTGTTTATCTGTTATACTTTGGTGGTTGTGGAGATGGGGTAGGTACGTCTGAGTGATCTGTTTGGTAGTGATATAGTATTGTTATTGTTATTGTTATGTTGTTATTTTGCATCCTGTGGTGGAGCATATATTAGGGAGAGAGAGATGGGAAGAGGTGAGCAGGTGGAGAGAGAGAGATGAGATGGGATAGGAGGTATAGATTGAGAGAGAGGGAATTGTTTTATTATGTAATATTTTTATTAACTATTTGTATATATATATTTATAATATTTTTATTCTCTTTAGTAGTATTAAGATAGGTAGTATGAGAGAGTATGTGATGACGATAGATAGATAGACTGATGGATTTGCGGAGGAGGATACTAGTATTTGTATGATAGAGATAGTGGTACGATGTGGAGAGGTTTTGTACGTATGGAGAGTGAGAGAAGGGAGAGGAGAGAGAGAGTGTGAGAGATGCAGATGATGCGACGTGGCATGAGTATGAGATAAGAGATTGATGACTAGGAGAGTAGATGGAGTGGATAGGTGAATGAAGGTCTGGTCGTGAGTAGTATATATAGAATATTGTTGATTGTGATGTGATAGTTTGATGTTCATTGGGTCTTATAGTATTATTAGATACGGTGTATATCTATATGTTAATGGGTGGAGATGATCCCTGAGTGAAGTGATGAGAGTTTTAGAGATAGATTAGAGAGAGATGAGAATAGAGAGAATTGAGAAGAATGTATTGGAGTGTATAGACGAAGTATTATGAGAGAGATGATGAAGAGTAGAGATAGATGTGTATGGTATTATTTTAGTCATGTTTTTATTAGTTTGATTATTTGAGGACGCGAGTTGGCGAGCGAAGAGACTTGATTGGAGTAAGGGAGGAGATAAGATGAAGATTTCGGAGAGAGGTATGAGACAGATGAAGAGGATATTTTTGAATGGGTAGATTTTGTAGTTGTGGATGTGAGAGATAATCGGAGATGTTGTAGATCGAGAGAGGGAGAAGTAGATAGATGTAGGTGTATTGTTGTAGTATTGTGAAGGTGTGGTGGGTATGATTTGTGAGTTGGGAAGAGAATTCTTGGATGACAAGGAATAGAGGGATATAGTTGTTTGGGGAGAGAGATCGAAAGGAGAGAGCGTGGAGATGGATTTGGAGCTGAGGAAGAGGCGAGTGGCAGTGAGATCTTGAGGGAGGAGGGAGGCGGATGAGACGAGGAGGGAGAAGGTGCTGAGGGAGAGGGAGAGGATGAAGGAGGGGAGAGGAGAGTGGGAAATGTGAGGTTGAGTAGCTTTCGGTGGTGATGTAGATGTGGTCGTGTGTTGTTTGAGCGGTTTTGAGAGAGGGCTGTGATCTAGACTATTTGTTCAGTGAGGGATCCTTGTGAGGATGAATTGGGAGTACGGTTAAGGAGAGACGGAGAGGATGGGAAGAGAGAGAGAGAGAGAAGAGGATGAGGGGAGATAGCTTTGAAGTAGGAGAGAGGAGATCTCGACGCATGAGACTGATTGGAGAGATGAGAGAAGAGACGAGTGAGAGATGGAGAGAGAACGAATGAGATCGAATGAGAGAGAGAGAGAGAGAGAGAGAGGAGAGAGACGAGAAGAGACGAGAGAAGAGAGGAGAGAGATGAGAAAGACGTGCGGGGTGGGGAAAAAGAGAGGAGAGAGAGCTTAAAAAAATGTAACAGTTTTCAAAGCATAAAACCAAAGCCATTGGCAGCATAAAGTATTAATCACCCCCCCCCCCACCCGTTGCCTAACTTTCCTCTCTCATATCACTTTGTATTAACGTTCATGTCCAAGGGAAGTGGGAGGAGGATGGAGGAGGAGGAGGAGGAGGGAGGAGCAGGAGGAGGAGCAGGAGGAGGAGCAGGGGAGGTAGCAGGAGGAGCGGAGGAGGAGGAGGAGGAGGAGGAGGAGGAGGAGGAGGAGGAGGAGGAGCAGGAGGAGGAGGAGGAGAAGAAGAAGAAGAGCTGAGGAGTTAAGGGGAAAAAAGGGAGATAAGGGAGAAGGAAAAGGGGGTGGATCTTGCGAGAAAAATGGGGCCGTGCTAAGGGGAAGGGGGTGAGGAAGAGAGCAAGGGGAAGGACTTAAGGCGAAGGGGTGAGGAAAAAGGGCAAGGGGAAGGACCTAAGGGAAACATAATGGGGCTAAGGGGTCAGAGACGGAAGGAGAGGCAGGGCATTAGAACTAAGAGAGAAGAGGCGGAGCTAAAGGGAAAAGGGAAGGGGAGGGGGTAAAAAAAAAAAAAAAAAATTACCATAACATCAAACATAAAAGGAAAAAGGAAGACGAAGGAGAAATAGGGAGAGAGAGAAACGGTAGGGGTGAGAACAGGAAAAGGGAGAAACAGAGAGAAGACAGGGAAATGGAGAACAGCTGTGAGGGTGAAAAAAAAGAAGAGGGAGAGACAGGGAGAAACAGGGAGAGGAGACGAGGTGAGGGAGAGAGAAGGGGCGAGGGACGAGGACGAAGACGAGAGAGAGAGAAGAGAGAGAAAAAGGAAGAGTAAGAAGAGAAGGAGCTAACAGAAGATAAAGTTCGAAAAGCGGACTTAAGGACAATTAAGGGGGCAAGGGGGGAGTCGGTGAAGGATTAAAAGGAAAGAGAAATTCGAGGATAAAGATAACAGAGTGAATGGGAATAGGAACAAGTCGGATAAGGGGGACCGATATTCAAGGGAGATAATGGGCGGGGCGGGGGGGGGGGCAGCTAAGAGCCAGAAAAAAGGGAAAAAGAAAACTTAGGATGTTTAAGGGAAGAGAGGAGGGAGAAGGGAAAAAAAGGGAAAAGGGAAAGAGAGAAGCCAAGAAAATAAGAAGACAAAAGAGGGAGAAGAAATGAAAAAGGGGGAGAAGACAAGAAAAAAGGAAGAATAGAAAAACGGAGAAGAAAAGAATAGAAGACAAGGGAAGAAACAAGAAAAAGAGGAAAAGAAAAGGAAAAAAGGAAAAGGAAAAAATCAGACGTAAAAAATGAGCGAAAAATGAAAAAAAAAGAAGAAGAAAAAGAAGTAGAAAAAAAATTAGAAAAGAAAAAAAGGAAGCCAAAAAGAGGAAGAAAAGAAAGGACCAAAAAAAGAAAAAAAAGAATAAGAAGAGAAAAGAGAATAAAAAGAAAAAATAGAAGAAAGCGAGAGGAGGAGAAAATGAAGAGGGAGAGACAATGAAAAAAGGGAGATCAAAGAAAGAGGGAAAAGGGAGAGAAAGGGAGACAAAAGGGAAAAAAGTGAGAGGGAGAGAAAGAGAGTGAGAAGTGAGAGAAAGGGAGACACAAAGGAAAAAAAGTGAGAGGGAGATAGAGAGAAACGAGAGGGAAAAGGCGAGAGAAAGGAGGGGGTGGGTGAGGGCCGTAAGGGCGAGGGGGGGGGGTCTCTTTGTGCTCGGCCGGCTTTCCAAGATCAATATGGATGAGACATTGTGTTTCTCTTCTTTCTCTCTTTCTTTCGTTCTTTCGCCTTTCTCTGTATTCGTTTTCTTTTTGATTTGATGTTTTCGATAATTACGTTTTATTTTCTATTTCTATTTGTTCTTTACTTTGCTGATCATATATTTTTTGTTTCCTTCCTTCCATCCATTTTTTTTTTTTTATTATTACTTTTTAAAATCCGGCATTTTCTCTATTTTTTTCTTCTTATCTCATTATCTTTCCTTTCTTCCTTTCGTTCGCGTTTTTCCACTTTTCCTTCTTTTTTGGTTTTACTTTTTCTCTTCTTTACTCATCATTTCCTAGTTCCTGTTATCCACATTATGATTATACCCTCTTTATACCATTAGTCTTTCTCTCTCTTATTTCTCGTCTTCTTATTTTTAAATTGTCGTTCGTTTCTCTTCTTCTGTCTCATCCACTTTATTTTTTTCCATTTTCGCTAATTTTTTTTTCAAATTCCATTTAGATATTACTGTTCCTCAATAAGTGTGTCCTTCCAGTCGCTATTACAGCTTTCATTTCTTTTCCTTCAATTCTCTTTTCGTGTCCCAATTCGTTTAACAAGAGGAAGGTATTTTCCTTAGGAGGTTGAGAGGCAAGCAAGTTGAAATAACAGCAACGAACTATTAATTGTTTTTCGCTTATTCTTGTCTGTTTTAAGACTCTCTCTCTCTTTCTCTTTTCTCTCTCTTTCTTTCTTTACCTCTCGCTCTCTCTTTCTTTTTTTCTCTCTCTCGCTCTCTCTCTTTCTTACTCTCTCTCTCTCTTTTTTTTTCTCTCTCTCTCATTTTCTTTCTCTCTCTCTCCTGGTCTTTGCCCAATCGTAAATCCTGCAATTACAACGAACGCCAAACACTAACACAGTTCACCCTAAATACTAAAATTAAGGCATTCTGCGAGCGATCTGTTAATGCAAGTATATCAGCGCGGCAATTTGCGTTTCATTAAATATATCATGTGGTCATTTAAGTTCACTGGGTTCAAGAGAAAGGAGGGAGTCCTAATAACTAGACACGGCTTTGACGGATTAAAATAGCTAATCTGCTTCCGCTTGAAATGGAATACTAAATGATGATCTGAATGAAACCCGTGTTGTGAATCAGCCGTATTGATCACTGAATCACTGAATGCCACGTGAGTCTGGAAGGATGCTGCGGCTCTCCGCGGCGAGCAAGGATTAGGATGCTGCGGCTCTCCGCGGCGAGCAAGGATTAGGATGCTGCGGCTCTCCGCGGCGAGCAAGGATTAGGATGCTGCGGCTCTCCGCGGCGAGCAAGGATAGGATGCATGCGGCTCTCCGCGCGAGCAAGGATTAGGATGCTGCGGCTCTCCGCGGCGAGCAAGGATTAGGATGCTGCGGCTCTCCGCGGCGAGCAAGGATAAGGATGCTGCGGCTCTCCGCGGCGAGCAAGGATTAGGATGCTGCGGCTTCGCGGCGAGCAAGATTAGGATCTGCGGCTCCGCGGCGAGCAAGGATTAGGATGCTGCGGCTCTCCGCGGCGAGCAAGGATTAGGATGCTGCGGGCGAGCGGGTCGAGCGCGGCGCAGTCGGCAGCTGCCTCCCAGACTTTTTCATTCACGACACACATAGATAGATTGATAGATAAATAGATGGATGAAGAGATGCATAAAGATATGGGTGTAAAATCACAAATGCAGTAACGTGTACGCCCTTGTCAAGAGTTCCTCCTCACAACGCCGTGAATATATATATATATATATATATATATATATATATATATATATATATATATATATATATATATATATATATAATATATATGGTTAAGGTTTTTCAATGCCTGATGAAGAACTTTTGATGAGTTCGAAACGTCACGCTCTCATTTCGTTTCTACAATAGATGTGTTTCATTTCAATACAGATAGACAGGCAGAATATAGAGAAAGGTAGATAGATCAGACGGACAGGTTCGAGAAAGCAGCTTACCTTAAGTATGACCTTGTACTTGAGTTCCTCGGGGCTGAGGTCCGTGACGGCCTTGGGCCCGAGGCTTCCGCGGTGGATGTACCAGGTACGGAGCCCCAGCAAAGCGTCTTCAGCGAGCTGAACGCCATGATCTGTGCTGCTGCTTGAACGCTGCATGGTTCTCCAGGTGGACGATGACCGGGTAACCTGGGGAAGCGGAACAGCTCCCATGGAATGCGGTTCCCGAGGTTGGGGGAAGCTGCAGGAGTGGAAGTGGCCATGTCAGACGCAATGAAATGTCGTTGAGGCTGGGGTGGCTTGGGAGAAGGTGTAAGTGGTATTAAAGCTGGTCTATTGAGCATTGGTAGTACCTAGAGGATGTTCTTAATTCTGAATTGGTCTATAAAATTTGAAGTTTGATGTATGTAAAATGGACTATCAAATATCACCAAAATAATGGGTATAAGTTTGGATACATACAAAAAGTTTATAGATTCACGGTTTATAGATTACAAAGTCAAAAGCCTTCTTTTGTTAAGTGCAGCCCTTTTCATCGTATCTTTTTGTTAATTGTATTCCAACGTTCCATATGACGTGATAAATTGATAACAATGAAAGTGCATTTCAAAGGAAATAGAGGAATAAGGACAAGAGCGAAGACTCACACGGAGAAGTCGAAGGAGTAGCTGGCGATGGCGTCGACGACCTCCCGGAAGGGCACCTTGCTGGTGAGGGTGTTGCCGTGGTAGACGACAGGCTCGTCCTGGCCGTCCCACACGTCCACTGGGGGAGGGGGGGGGAGGTTGGATTAATTCCCTTTGTTACAACGGATATGCTTTGCTGCGGCGTGCGGTCTGTGCCATTCTGCTTCTCACTCTCCCCTGTGTGCAAGGGAGGGCCGGGGTGGCCATCCACTGGCAGCGCGCGGGACGGGGTCAGCGCGGCCGGTGGACGAGGGATAACGGGCTCATGGACTCTGTGACCGAGATGGAGGCGGCCGCTGGTGGATTAATGGGTGGAATTGATGGTCTGATTCGGATGGGCGATTGATGGAATTCTGTCTAATGCTGAAATGTGACGGACCGGAACTGAGAGGTGGAGTTGGAGGGGCTGAAGGCGGAAGAAGGAGTTAATGAAGGCGGATGGATTGGAGTTTACAGGTGGGAGTTGAAGGAGGTGAGGGTGGGCGAAGGAGTTAATGAAGCTGGGTGGATGGACTGAGATTGAGATATGGAGTTGATGGGGCTGAGAGCGGATGACTGAGTCTTGAGACTGTAATTGTATCTAATGGATGAATTGGAAACTGACTGACTGACAGAGGCGCCGAATTGATCAAATCGATTGTTGGAATTTGAAACGATTGATGGACTTGAAATGAGAAAGTGAATTAAGGCGAAAGCAGAAAGTTGATAGGTAAGTGCCGAGGAAACTTCTTTGAGGGGGGCGGGCGGGGGTAGCAGAGACAGGACAAGAAAAAATGCGTGGAACCAAAAGATGGAAATGATGATAACAGTAATTGAAATGACCGATGAATTAATGGCCAAATTGGGTATAAAGAACTGATGAACTGATGAAACTAGAAATGGACACACACACACACACACACACACACACACATTTCCACATGGTTCGAAGTTCACACGTTCTCTGACGAAACATAAATAACACTCTTCATACCGAAGGAGGCAAAGCACATGGGAAAAAGCCCTCCTTTAAAACCGAAGAAGAAAACATTCAAAACATTCCTCTTCCACCTACATAAGCCATCAAACTGCATATCCTCAACATAACGAAAAAAAACTACCGATTCAATTATACTGAAGAAACGAAAAATAAACTTGCCCATTCACACCCATCCCACCCCCAAAAAGAATAGAAAAAACAAAAAAAGAGGAAAAAAAGAAAGGGACAACACACAAGATAAATATTTTATTTTGAAAACAGAGGGAAAACCTAGCAAACAGATTTTGACATTTTCTCACCGCTCGAGTAATCCAATCTTGGCACAAGTTGGAGACGTAAATCACATTAAGAGGGAAAAACTTCATATTTCTTCTTCGATTTTTTGGTACGTGTGTGCGGTAGGGACGGGGGGGGGGGGGGGTCTTTTTTTAGTTGCAGTTATTGTTGTGGGTGTTGCTGCTGCTGCGGTGGTGGCGGTGTTGATTTTGTTACTGGTGTTGGTGGTGATGATGCTGTTGTTTATAGTGATGTCGAATGTTGTTTACTGGTCGGTGGTGGGTGTTAAATACTAGTTTTTGTTGATAAAACGGTTTTTAATGTTGCTAGACGTTTGCTAGTGGTGATGGTGTTAAACATTGTCGTTTTGGTGTCAATGTTGCATTGTTAATGATCGCTAATGGTTGTTTGTTTGCTAAATATTGGTGGGTTGTCAATGTTATTGTTGGTGGTACGTTCCTATTCGCTGCTGGCTTTATTGGCCTGTGTTCGTGTTGAATGATCCGGTGCGTGAGTGTTTAATGGCGATGTTCTGTTGTTCTTTGGTAAATGACTGGTTTGCATTGATTGTTATTGTGGGCTGAGGTTAACATTGTCTTGGTTGTGTTCTTGTTTATTTTGTATTGTTGTTTGTTAATGAAGTAGTTGTGACTCCGATTCCCAATAGCTTAGAATAGCGGCTGCAGCACATCAGCAGGAGCGGCAGCGTCGCGGCAAAAGTAGTCGCATTAACCTTCGAGGGAAAAGCGAACAGCCGCCGGCCATCAGCGTTTCCGCGTGGCTCATTCGCCCCTCGCCAACCTAATTAACGCTACTTGTCTCCCTCTATCTCTAATTTTCAGCTAAAACCGCTTCTCTTTCACCTAAAATCGCTATCTCTCTCCCCAGCGTCACTGTTGCTGTTGCTGTTGTTGCACTGTTGCTGTTGCACCAAGTCGGGAACAATAGCGAAATCTCTGGCTGGGAATCAACATGGCGCCGGTTCGTGTCCGGTGAATATTTTACATTTTCATTACGTCTGCACGCCTCCTGTTCTCATCTCTTCTTTTCCTTCTTTCTCGATATATTCTTTTTTTGTCTCTTTCTTTTTCTCCTTATGTTTTTCTCTTCTTTCTCTCTCGTGTGCGCGCGCTTCTGTTTATCATTATTTTGTTTTCCTCGCGCTATCCTTTTTCTTCTTGATTTTACATTACAGATTCGCTGTTTTCTATTCGTGTCGTTGATTGGCAGTTCTTGTTTTCTTTTATTTCCTCTTCTTTCTCTTCTTCTTTCGCCTTCATCGTCATTTCCAACTCTTTCTGTCTATACCATTTCTCATCCAACTTCACCATAGCATTATCTCTCCTTCCTAAAGTCTCCCTCTCTCGCCTCTTTGCATTTTCTCTTCGGCCGCTTTTCGATGAATCTAATTTTCGTCCTTTCCTTCTTCCGCCTTTCATCCACTCTTTCTTTGCTCTCGGATTAGCCTGCGTTGTCGTCTATGCACTTTCTCACGCTATTTCGATTCATTTCAGGAACGGAGTGACGCCGGAATATATACATTCATATGGAAATGGGAGGGGGAGGGGGAGGGGGGGGGGGAGGGGGAGGAGGGAGGGAGGGAGGGAGGAGGGGAGGAGAGAGAGGGAGGGAGGGAGGGAGAGGAGGGAGGGAGAGAGAGAGAGAGAGAGAGAGAGAGAGTGAGAGAGAGAGAAGAGAGAGAGAGAGAGAGAGAGAGAGAGAGAGAGAGAGAGAGAGAGAGAGAGAGAGAGAAGAGAGAGAGAGAGAGAGAGAGAGAGAGAGAGAGAGAGAGAGAAGAGAGAGAGAGAGAGAGAGAGAGAGAGAGAGAGGAGAGAGAGAGAGAGAGAGAGAGAGAGAGAGAGAAAGAAGAGAGAGAGAAAGAAAAGATGAGAGAAAGAGAGAGGAAAGAAAAGAGAGGAAAGAGACGAGAGAATCCCTGCAGACCGACGACGAAGAGACGGAGAGACCAGAGATAGCGAGGCGAGGAGAGTAGAGAGAGTATATGAGAGATAGACCTGAGCTGATGAACTAGAGATTGAAGAAAGAGCCGAAGAAAAAAAAAAAGAAAGTGCCGAATGAGACGAGACTGATAAAAGAGAGAAAAATATGACGAAAGGCGATAAGAGAATAAAAGAATAACAATGAGACCGAGATGATGCAGAATAGAAGAAAAAAAGCAGCTAAACAAAGTTCGCCAACCATCAAAAAGAGAGAGAGACACGGAGAGACAGAGAGAGAGTGGGAGAGATGAGAGAAGATAGAGAGAAGAGAAGAGAAGACCGGAGACGAGTAAGAGAGAGACAGCCGAAAGAAATACAAAGACAAAGAAGAACCGCCAAAGAAAAAAAAAAAAAGAGAAGAAGAAAAAAAAAGAGGATGAAGGAAGAGAGAGAGAGAAGAGAGAGAGAGCAAGATGACGAGGAGCAGAGAGAGAGAGAAGAGAAAAAGAAGATGCAAGAGAGAGAGAAAGAGAAGAGAAAAGAAAGCAAAGAAAGAAAGAAAGAAAGGAGAGAGAGAGAGATGGAGAAGAGAGATGAGAGTGAAGAGAGAGGGAGAGAGAGAGAGAGGGGGATAGAGAGACAGAGATCAAGAGAACGAATAGAACAGGGAAAGGAGAAGAAAGAAGGAGAGGAGATATATATGTAGATAGAGGTATATAAAAAGACTGATACACAGATAGACAAACAGACTATAAAAGTGAGCTGCTGAGGAAGTTGCAGAGATGCGAAGGAAGGGAAGGAGGGAAGGGGGATGAGGGGAGGGAGGAGAGGGAGGGGAGAGGGAGGGGGAGGAGGAGGGGAGAGAAGACGAGGGGAGGGGAGGAGAGGGAGGAAGGGAAGGAGGAGAGGGGAGAAGGGAGGGAGAGAGGGAGAGGGAGGAGGAGGAGGACGAGAGAGCGAGAGGAGGGCGAGGGGAGGAGGGAGAGAGAGTGGAGGGGGATGAGGATAGGAGAGGGAGAAGAGAGAGGGGGAGGGGGAAAGGAGGAGGAGTGGAGAGGAGGAGGGGACGAGGAATGGTGAAGGAGGAGGAGAGGGGGAGGAGGGGAGGGGAAGGGAGGAGGGGAGTAAGGAAGGGCTGGAGGAGGAGGAGGAGGAGAAAGAAGAGGGGAAGGAGGAAGAAAAGACGGATGAAGAAGAGAAAAAGAAGGAAAAAAGTGTTAGGAAGGAAAATGAAGAAAAAGAATAACAAGTTAAAAAGAAAAAAAAATGAAGGAAAGTGGAGGGAGAAGGAAGCGTAGAAGCAGAAGATGGAAGAGAGTGGGAGCGAAAAAACAAAACAAAAAAACAGGCGGGGTGAGGCAACGACGAGAAAGAAGAAAGAGTGAGACAAATTAAGCAGATTAATTAGACAATTAAACGACGCCCTAATTAAGACTCACACACAGGTAACGGTAATTATACAGGACAATAGGGTTAAAAAACCTTATCCTCGACGAACAAAGTAATGTATTTTTTTTTAAACATTTTCAGGACGAGAAGTTAACCATTTGCTGTCTGAAATTATCATTATTTTTATACAGATTTTGGAGTTGAACCATATGTTTTTCTGAATTATTTTAAATCCATATTTTGGAGTTAAACCATTTGCTATCTGAATTAAAATGCATTGTGCACATTTCACCTTTTCTTCCTATCCTTATTCTTGTCTAAATTCTTAATTTCATACAATAAAGTCACACAAGAGAGCCTCTGACACCGCAAGCCTCAATAAACTAAAAAAAAGAAGAAAAAAAAATCCATTGAAAAAAATGTTCCCCTGTCAATCCTCTTCGAAAATCCAATATATAAAACCTTGAAGAATAGCCACGAGTTTTTTTCCACACTGATAAGCAAAGCAGGTCCCCTGAGTCATGCGCTATCATGAACTCAGATCAAAATCAGGCAAAAGGAAGGAACACGCACGAAAAAAAAAAAGAAAAAAAAATATAAAAGTTATCTGAAAAAATGGACAGACACGTGCTAGCGAGTGTATATCTGTGTGTGCGTGCGTGGCCGCGATCATATCAATATTTGTAATGAGGATAGTAAAGATGGTGATAACAGTACAAGTACTGAAAATGATAATGATAATAATCATTATCATTATGATACTGATAACACCAAAATAATAACAACAACAATAGTAATAATGATAATGATACTACTACTACTACTGCGCCTGACAATTATAACAATGATAATAGTAATAAAAATGATAATGATAATAATAATGATACTAACCACAGCAATGATTATGATAATCATAATAATGACAATCATAATGATAATGATAATAATAATGATAATGATAATAATAATAATAATAATAATAATAATAATAATAACAATACTAATCATCATCATCATAATAATAATGCTAATGCTAATTATAATAATAATAATGATAATGATAATAATAATAATAATAATAATAATAATCATAATGATGATAAGAATGATGATAGCAATGGTGGAAATAATGATAATAATTATAATAACAACACACCAATGATGATGATGATGATGATGATGATGATGATGATGATGATGATGATGATGATGATGATGATGATGATGATGATGATGATGATGATGATGATGATGATGATGATGATAATAATAATAGCAATAATAAAGGTAATAATAATAGCAATGATTATATTGATAACAACAGCAACAATAATACTAATAACAATAATGATAATAACAACAATGATAATAATAATAACAGTAATAAGAGTGATGATGGTGATGATAAGTATAATAATAATAGCAATAATAACAAAGGTAATAATCATAACAATAATAATAACAATAATTAGATAAAAGAAGAAGAAGAAGAAAAAAAAAGAATAATAACAATGATAATAATTATGATAATTATAGTAATAATAATAATAATAATAATAATAATAATAATAATAATAATAATAATAATAATAATAACAAAAGCATTAATAATGATGATGATGATGATGATAATAATAATAATAATAATAATAATAATAATAATAATAATAATAATAATGATAATAATAATAATAATAATAATAATAATAATAGTTATAATAATGATAACAATAACAATAATGATAATAGTAATAATTACAACAACAACGATGATAATAATGATGATAATAACAACAATAATGACAATGATAATGATACTAATGACAGTAATAACGATAATGATGAAAATAATAACAAAAAGGATGATGATAATGATAATGACAGGGATAATAGTAGTAAAAATAATAATAGTAATCAAAACTATTATTTCGTTTTCAAAGTATTCCCCGTGACTGGAACTAGTGACGTCATGAGAATCCCTGCCTTGCTCATCTTCAGCGTGAGATGTTTCCGGGATGCAAAACATACGCAGACCTCTTTCTCTCTCTCTTTATATGTCGGTCTATCTCTCTATTTCTTTATCTCTCTCTCTCTCTCTCCCTCTCTCAACACACACACACAGAAACCTCTCTCTGTCTCTCTCTTTCCATCTGTTTGTCCATCAATCTCTCTATTTCTCTTTCTCTCCAAACATACACACACACACACCACCACGCACACACACACACACACACACACACCACACACACACACACACACACACACACACACAACACGCACACACACACACACACACACAGCGCACATACACCACACACTCACACCTCTCACCTTTGACACACCGACAGCCGCACGTGAGGACCCGTATGTACCCGTCCACGCTGGAGGGCCCCTTGAGCTGGTCCTCGAGCAGGTAAGTGTTGTGACTTGTGGATATGAAGTAGTGTCCCAGAGGCTGAGTCATGTCTTGGCAGACCTGGCGGTGGGCGGGGTCGAACAGGTCACACTCGTCGCTCATCAGGTACTTTGTGAAGCCTGGAGGAGGAGGAGAGAGACAGGTCAGGGCGGCTGTGTCGGTAGGGGGAGGGGGAGGGGCTGGTGTTGTTTTAATGGTTTGTTGTTATTATCCTTATTACTAATTAGGGGGAGGGGGAGGGGCTGGTGTTGTTTTAATGGTTTGTTGTTATTATCCTTATTACTATAATTAGGGGGAGGGGGAGGGGGCTGGTGTTGTTTTAATGGTTTGTTGTTATTATCCTTATTACTATAATTAGGGGGAGGGGGGGGCTGGTGTTGTTTTAATGGTTTGTTGTTATTATCCTTATTACTATAATTGTTATTGTTATTATTGTTGGCATTATCACTATTATCATTGTTATTATTTTTACTATTATCATTATCATTAATTTTATCTTTATTAGTATCATCATTACTATTATCAATATTATTATTATTACTATCATTATACTATTATCATTGTTATCCTTATCATCATTATTATTATCATTATCATTATTGTTATTGTTATTATTATTATTACTATTATGATTATTATTATTACATCATCATTATTATCATTATCTTTATTATCATTATTATCACTATCATTTATGCCATCATCATTATCTTTTATTGTTATCATTTTTATCATCATTACTCTCATTACATCATAATCACCTTAATAATAACTAAACGAATCAACAACCTCAGTGATAAGGTGACTGAGAAAAGAAGAAAAGAAGAAAAGAAAATGAAGATGAAAGGGAAGTGAAAAATATAGATAAATGAAGAAAGAATAATAATAAGAGGGCGAGGAATAACAAGAAGAGATAGAGAGATACATAGACAGACAAATAGATACACAGACAGACAGACCGACAGATAGATAGATGCATAGACATACAATCAGATAGATAGATACCTAGATAGACATAAAAAAGTCAGAGAGATAGGCAAATACATAGGCAGATACACAGACAG
The DNA here is from genome assembly GCF_003789085.1 of Penaeus vannamei. Taxonomy (NCBI): domain Eukaryota; kingdom Metazoa; phylum Arthropoda; class Malacostraca; order Decapoda; family Penaeidae; genus Penaeus; species Penaeus vannamei. The sequence continues at coordinate 135,914 of NW_020870651.1, read as the reverse complement.
ACAGACAGATAGATAGGCACACAGATAGATACATACACAGACAGACAGATAGATAAGTAGATACATAGACAGACAGACAGATAGACAGGCATATACATAGACAGACAGATAGATAGATAGGCAGATACATAGACAGACAGAGAGATAGATAGGCAGATACATAGACAGACAGACAGACAGACAGCGCGCGCGCGCACGGACACGCGGGGGTCTCACCGTCAATCAGCATCTGCTTGTTCTTCCTGGCCTCGGGCGCCGGCTCGTACCTCTCGATGAACTCGAGGACCTTCTCCGACGTGAGGCCCGCCAGCTGCAGGAGGACAAGGGTCAGAGGTTGCACAGAGGGTCTTCGGGATGGTCTTTAGGGGGGTGGTCTTTTTCAGGGGGGTGGTTTGGTCTTTAGGAGGGGGGTGGTCTTTAGGGGGGGTGGTCTTTTAGGGGGGTGGTCTTTAGGGGGATGGTCTTTAGGGGGGTGGTCTTTAGGAGGGGTGGTCTTTGGTTCTTTAGGGGTGGTCCTTTAGGGGGGTGGTCTTTAGGGGGGTGGTCTTTAGGAGGGGTGGTGGTCTTTAGGGGGGTGGGTCTTTTAGGGGTGGTCTTTAGGGGGGTGGTCTTTAGTGGTCTTTGGGGGGGTGGTCTTTAGGGGGGTGGTCTTTAGGGGGGGCTGTTCTTTAGGGGTGTGTTCTTTAGGGGGGTGGTCTTTAGGGGGGTGGGGGGGGGGGGTCGGTCCGGTGGGGAGAGGGGGGTCTTGGAGGGTTCTTTGAGGGTGGTCTGGGAGGTATTTGGTGGGTTGGGTCTGGGGGGGGTCTTGTGGGTGGTCTGGCGAGGGTGGTCGCGGGAGTCTTAGGGTGGGTGATCTAGGGTAGTCTGGTGAGGGGGGGGGGGTGGAGGAGTGTCTTGGGGTGAACTTGGGCTGATGTGTTAAGGCTGGGTTGGGTGGAGAGTGTGTTGTGATGGAGGTGGTGGAACGAGGATGGTGATGATAATGGTTAGAATGTTAAGATTCCTAGAGATGTAATATATATATATATATATATATATATATATATATATATATATATATATATATATATATATATATATATATATATATGAGTGAGTGAGTGAGTGAGAGATAGATAGATAGATAGATAGATAGATAGATAGATAGATAGATAGATAGATAGTGAGTTGATGATTGATAGAAAGAGAGGGAGAATGAGATAAAGAGATAGTAATAGATAGAGAGTGAGAGAGATAAAGAGAGAGAGACGAGAGAAGAGAGAGAGAGAAGAGAGTGAGAGAGATGAGAGAGAGAGAGAGAGAGAGCAGAGAGAGAGAGAGAGAGAGAGAGAGAGAGAGAGAGAGAGAGAGAGAGAGAGAGAGAGAGAGAGAGAGCGAGAGAGAGAGAGAGAGTTCAAATTCATATTCAAAATTTAAAATATTCCATATTTAAGACGGTTATTCACATTACATACATAGTGATATTACAGCAGATATAAGTATAACTTAACACAGAATCAATGGTAGTAAATAATACATCTTGTCTACAGGGACGGCCATCAAAACAAAAACAAAACGCTTTTTCGCGCACGCGCACAACACTGGTGGGCAAAAGATCAACAATGGCTGCTGAATCAGCCGTAAAAACGATGTCAACCTACTAAAAATCTCTCGATTTATTTGCTAAAATCGTTGATGAAAATCTGAAGTGTTCTAAAGGTACAGAAAGCTTACCAGATCCTTTCTCTCTCTTGATGGCTGGTCTGAAAGTCCCAATGGTTGGCCCTATGTTAGTTTTGGTGATATTTATCTCTACCTAATACACACGCCGGGTAGTTACACAAAAGAGGAGTTGAAAGCCTACAAATCACTCGCAGCTTTCAAGTATTTTTCTTAAGTTTTAAAACAAAACAGGAAAATGGAATTTGGTATTTAACATAAGAAAAATCAGAATACAGCTATCTGTATTCGCTGGGCCATACTAACTGTTTGGTTGACCGACCTTTATACAAACACCTGGTGTTTACACATACAAAGAATTAAAGGCCTACAAATCTCTGGAAGGGTACAAGTTGCTCAAACCAGGAGTTTTATCAATATTTTTCGGCCGTTATAGCCAGATTTTTCTAAAAGGTTAAATTTACATTTCCACGCAATACTCATCATGATACTTTGTAAAGAATTAAGCAAATTTCCTGTTGTTGAGAGGGCAGTGTAGCAGTCATTAGATTTACTATCTTTTTTTGTTCCCATTTAATGTCTTACGACCTTTGTTCAGGGAAAGTTTTAAAATCAAATTAACTGAAACTTCAGGTGAAGATACACAAATGTAACCAGTCACACACATCTACCACCGCCTAGGCCTATGCCTAACCACGGGGAAATACATCCCTACAAAGAGTTATGACGGTATAACATAACCGTTTAAATTTTAGAATGTCTTTATAGAAAAGCTATCGTACGTACCTTTAGCACAAACTCTTACATCACTCCCAGGTGCAGGATCAAAGTTCTTGCGATTGATAGCCAAAGCCTCCTTCTCTCGGGGTCTTTTGGAAGCAATTGAAACTCAAAGTTGAACTTTTTTGCTGTCAATTTACACATCCAACAATAATGCAACTGTTTACCATGTCGGAGTTTCTTAGAAAAGGGTGAAAAAGATTGCGAATCTTGTAAAAATCGAGAAAAAAGGGACGATGTTCGCAACAGACCAATACTTAATAACGGAGTTCGTGGGATTTTGTTGTTTTTGCCAACCACTGTCTCCCGACTGATCACGTGGCAGCCCTGGTGACGTCACGATGACCGTCCCTATTCTTACATTTTGAAACCTGATGTCATTGGTGATTTAAAAGATGTTCCCTTAATTTCTTTTTGAATGTATTTGAGTTTTGAATGTTTCTTATATTACAAAGTAGATGTTTCCAGATCATGGGTCCACGTTTCAGTGTCTGACATATAGGGAGTTAAGTGGACACAGGTTGTGTTACCTACAGTTGGACGGGTTAAAAGCCTTTTTGAATTAAAACCTTTGATCATTTTATGAAAATACATTGTGCTTTATCTGAATTTATCTTGAGGCCAT
>NW_020870651.1:114827-117327 GCF_003789085.1 Penaeus vannamei | reverse complement strand
AGGGCGAGAGGAGGGCGGGCCGGGGAAGGCGAGGGGCGAGGGGAGGGGCGGGAGACGGGTGAGGGCGGGGCGGCGACAGGGCGAAGGGAAGGGACGGGGAAAAGCTGTGCATACTGTACTGCGAGCAAATGCGTGTGTGTTTTGCATAATACATACATACATACAGTACATACATACATACATACAATACATACATACATTACATACATACATACATACATACATACATACATACATACATACATACATATACATACATTACATGTACACCACAACACAACACCACACACACACACAACACACACACACACACCACACACCCACACACACACACAATATATTATATATATAATATATATATATATATAATATAACTTATAATATATATATATATATATAATATAATATAATATATCATTATTTATATTTTCATTTACTATTCTATCTATCTACTATCTATCTATCTATCTCTATCTCTATCTATCTATCTATCTATCTATCTATCTATCTATCTATCTATCTATCTATCTATCATATCTATTTCTCTAATCTATCTAATCTATCATCTATTGTATCTATATATCTATCTAATCTAGTTATATACTATATATATGTATATATAATTATAATATATATATATTATATATATATATATATAATATTATAATAAATAACTTATATACATATATAGCAGTTTATATATATATATATATATATATATATATATATATATATATATATACTATATATACACACGCACACACACACACACACCACACACACACACACAACACACCACACACACACACACACACACACACACACGCCGCCGAACACAGCGCACGGACACACACACGCACGACATCACACAACACACAGCACGACAACACACACACGACAACACACACACGACACACAGCACGACACACCACACACACACACACCACACACAGTAATATATATAATTAAGTAGATTATAGTATAGTATATACATATATGACTATATTGATAATGACGTAGCATGCATAGAGCCCAACAGTCGTGAGAGTGCAGATGGGAGTCACGCTGTGATCTTAACAAAGAAAAAAAGAGAAAAAAAAATCCAATCTGTAATCCCCAAGTAGAAAGACCAAAAGAAAAAATAATAGCAAAAGAGAGACAAACAGAAACCCAGGGAAAAAAAGAAGCGAAAAAAATGCCAATGGCGAAAACATGGGGAGAGTGACAGGGAGGGAAGGGGGGGTTAAGAGGAAAGCGGAGAGGTGAGGGTGGGTAGTGTGAGGTGGGAGAGGGGCAGGAGACAGGAGGAAGAGGAGGCAGGAGAAAAGGGGAAGGCGTTTTAGAACGATAGTAGATGCACAATGTGTGTGTGGTTGTGCTGTGTGTGTGGATTGTGTGTGTGTGTGTGTGTGATGTGGTGCTGTGTGTGTGTGTTGTGAATGTGTGTGTTGTGTGTGTGTGTGTGTATGTGGGTGTTGTGTCGTCTGTGAATGGACATGTCGGGGGGAATGTAAGGCAAGCGATGGAGTGGCGGCCCAAGAGAGGGTGCCGGGGGAGGGGGGGGCGCAGAATAATCGACGGCCGACGACGAGAGAGAGAGCCGGAGAAACACAGCTCTTTAAGCAGGGTCTCCGCCGCCGTGGCTGCGACGAGGAACTTATGACTGAAGTATCTCAAACCACCGAGGTAGGGAGGGGGGAGAAGAGGACGGGGAAGTGAGGAGGGAGTGGAGTGGAGGGGAGAGGGATGGAGGAGGACGGGAAGTGAAGGGATGGAGAGGGGATGAGAAGAGATGAGAGGAAAAGAGGGACGGAGAGGGAGCCGTAGTATATACTTACATTATAGTACTGACTAATGAACAATAATAATCAAATAATGATAAAGTGATAATAATAATAAAAAATGATAATAATGAATAACCATAAATAATAATAATAAAAATAATAATATATTAATTATTATTATTATGATACTTATTATAATATATAATAATAAATGGCGATAATAATATCGTTTATAATATAATAACAGTAATGACGTATTGATGATGTATAATAATGAAGAAAAATCAGACAGCGCATACCCGCCCAAGCAATTGGAAGATCAACTAGCGAAAGTAACAATATGATCACACTTAAAAGAAATACGATTAAAGAATACCTCAGCATCATATACAAGGTAAATGATGCCAATCATTCAAAATAGTAGATGATGTAAATATATAATAGGTAATATATATATATATAATAGTATAATAATATATAATATATATATATATAATAATGGTAAATAAAGATTTTTTTTTTTTATTTTTTATTTTTTTTTTTTTTAATATATATTAACTTTTTATAGCTTATTTTTAATATTACTGTGCTATTTTTTACACCTTCTGCAAAGTCAACAAGATAAGGATAATTTCATAGAAAAAAGAAGAGATACGAGAACACAGCGAATAAAACAGCGAGAGCCAGTTATAACACATAAAACACCGAAACCGACA
>NW_020870651.1:99227-101727 GCF_003789085.1 Penaeus vannamei | reverse complement strand
GATAGAGAGGGATAATAAATAAATATATATATATATTATATATATATATATGTATGTGTGTGTGTGTGTGTGTGTGTGTGTGTGTTGTGTGTGTGTGTGTGTGTGTGTGTGTGTACATGCATATGTGTATGTGTGTGTATACATTAAAATATATATAAATGTCTATATATATGTGCGTGTGTGTGTGCATGTATATATGTATAAGTATGTATGCCCTGATGATGTAATATGCCTTCGGCATATTTGTGTTTTCTTGTTCTTCCCTTCGTTATTCATGTTGCAATTTGTTCGACATGAATTTCACACATGTATGTGTGTGTGTGTGTGTACACACATACATACATTCTTTTTTGTCAGTAGCTTTGTCGGATTCCCATACTGCTATAGTGGTCTCTCATTCAGGTCACAAGAGTTCCACTCTACTGCATGGCAGGTCAGAGAAACAGCACCTTGCTTGCCACTTTCGTGAAGAGAGGCACGCCGTGGCGAGAGCTGCGCGTCGTGGCATCTTGATGTCGGGCGTCGAGGTTAGCTTTGCCGCGGGTGGTGTCTGGAAGGCCCGTGCGGGGCGCTGGGTCGATCTGCTTTGGAGGGAAGTGAGGGAGAGGTCAAACCGGGTCGGCCTTATATCTGACCCCGGCCGCGTCGGTGGCGCACACGTGGCGGGGCGTATATTTAGAACCCCGCCATGCGGTCTATACCATGTGCATGGTTTCCAAACTAGCATGAATACATTATGCCATATTGATAGTGACTGCCATATCAGCCGATCAATATAGCATACTGCATGCAATCTCGCAGACCACGTGGTCCAACACGTGATGCCTGCGGGTTCTGCTTTTACCTAAATATAACCTATGCCTGGGTCGCCCACCAGGCCTATAAGAGGTCAGCGGAGGTTGACCCACCAGGAGCACTTGTCATGTGCTTCGTTCATAGCACAGGGGGAAATGTGCTGCTAAAGAGCTATCCTGCAACGAGGGAGAGTCTGACAAAATTTTCAGTGGTAGGAAGTTACTGTGATGAGGAGATGGAGGAAAAGATTTTTTTGTTTTGTTCTGTTTGTTTGCTTATTTGTATTTCTTTTCACGGGCCACGACCTGCCCGTGTAGCATCCGTGGGACGAACACGGACTTCTTGAAGCGCATCACCTGCTTCAGCGTCGTGGGCGTCTTCGGCGTCGTGGCCTGCGTCTTCCAGCGCCTCGGTCTAGCGGGCGTAAATGAGGACCGCGATCGAGCTAGCTTCTTTGGGAGGCACGACCAGCTTGCATTTGGGCGTGATCTCTCTCATTCGCTCACACTCACGCTGACCTGCCCCGCCTCGCCACGGCGGCTGCCCTCTCCAGGGCCAGGCCGCGGGCTTCCACCCAGCGCTGACCAGTCGTATCGTGTTCTATTCCTACTCGTGTGTTAAATCTTAGAAGTAAAGAGTCCGCCGTTGGAGCTAGTATCACCTGCCCACGAGTATCCATATAGGTGGCTCATAACCTTTTATTATTGAGTCCACTTAAGGTTCTGGTAGTTATTCTTTCATGTCCGGATTCCCTTCCTGACGGCAACCCTCCTTTCTTTGCCGGGCTTGGGACCTGCGCTGGGGCTGGCTTGCCCACCCAGAGGCTAGGTCGAAAAGTATCCGGCTATTCAGAAATTCATATGCTTTGTTATTAGTATTGTATTTTATTGCTGTGTACATATGAATTCTTATTTCATTTCATCTCTTGGAGGAAGGCGTCGGAGGAAAAAGGAAGAGAGACAGACCATAGGATGTGAAAGGACGCCATGGAATGAACAGGAATGGGAATCGACGAGATATTGGGAAATGGCAGAGAATGAATGGGGGAAGATGAAACGAACTTTACTGCGATCTATTGGGTAGCGGGACGGGTCATGGTGATTTATGACGAGAAAGTGACGGACATCTACTGCGAACAGACACGTCCTGGAACCACGTCCTTGCCGAGTCCCATAGTCTGGCTCGAACCCTTATTCAATTCTCAAGGGATTGGCGAATCTCTGGGATCGTTATTCTGTTGCTAGGGTAGGATTTTCTTTGTACTTTGTATTTATATCCATGTTTTTTTTTCTTTTTCTTTCTTCCTACTAATTACTTTATTGAACATATTTGATGATCATGATATTGCGATATAAACTCTTCACAACAAGAAAAGCCTACACAGTGCATGAGTAATCGATGGCCGGAAAAAGTCAATGATGAAGATAATCGGTTTCGTAAAAATGAAAAATGGCGCACTGTTCCCCTAGGCATGGAACTATACCTTGATTGCCCATTGTAAAAGCCACCTGGGGGCAAGCCAGCCTTCGTGGGTGCCGGTCCCAAGAGAGGGTTAGTGTCAGGAAGGGCATCCGACTGTAAAAACCCGTGCCAAAACCAATATGAAATGAGCCGTAATAGAGCGGTTCATCCCTAACGGCGATCCCATATAGAAATGAGAGAAAGCTGAGATGAAGAAGATAAAAAGTGGAGTCCGTCTGCAACC
>NW_020870651.1:78151-79996 GCF_003789085.1 Penaeus vannamei | reverse complement strand
CAGACGCCACATCATAAGCAGCAGAGGAGAGCGAGGAGCCTCCCGAGGCGTTCGAAGGGAAACAAAAGCGAACCGAATTACCAAGTTATTACACGTGTATGTGTGTACATATTGCATATACATATGTGTGGGGTGCGTGCTGCGTGTGTGTGTGTTGTGTGTGTGTGTGTGTGTGGTTGTGTGTGTGTGTGTGTGTGTGTGTGTGTGTGTGTGGTGTGTGTGTGTGTGTGTGTTGTGTGTGTGTGTGTGTGTGTGTGTGTGTGTGTGTGTGTGTGTGTGAGTATGTGTGTAGTGTGTGTGTGAGTGTGTCTGAATGTGTGTGTTGTGTGTGTGTGTGTGTGTGTGTGTGTGTGTGTGTGTGTGTGTGTGTGTGGTTGTGGTGTGTGTATGAGTGTGAGTAAATGTGTGTGTATGTATTTTTGTGTGTGTTGCGTGTGTGTGAGTGTGGGTGTGAGTGAATGTGTGTGAGTGTGAGTGAATGTGTGTGCGCGTGTGTGTATTTGTGAATATATACATAAAAATTTCTCTGTCATCTATATGTTGAAACCTGTTCATTCTTCCCAAGACATTAGCAAGAAAATGTTGATTGCTCCCTAATTAACACCATCCTTGACTAAAATTTATTATTCGAACAACACTCAGAACCCCCTCCCCCCTTTTTGCCCCCCCCCCCATACGCACAAAGAATAAAAAGATTAAATGCCCTTTAGGTTTCTCACTTATATCAGTCTCCAATAGATTTACGTTCAGTCTCAGGCTAATGGGAAGAGTAAGAAATGCGTGATTATATTCTCTAACTCCTTAAGGGCATCATTTCATCTCTTTCTTATGATTATCTCCCCTACTGATTACTGATAACGACGGCCTCGAAAGCTCCAATTTCCTCGTTGTTTGAAAATTGTGGAATTACCTGATTCTTTCCCATATAGCATCTTATTTTTTATATCATATCAAAGTAAGTAATTAAAATATGCGTTGTTCGCTACCTAATCCCTGGATAAATTCACATAATAATATGATTTCCATATCCCTCCTACCTCCCTCCCCTTCCCCCTTACCCGCTCTCTACTCGACCCCCACCCCACCCCTCCCCCTCCCTCACCTAGATCAGCTTTAGGCTTCTACCGGTTAAATAAAACTTCTGATTAGCTTCACTTAATCTTAATCTTGCGTAAAAAAGAGCAGTAAATCGTGATAACACCGAAGATTTCACTACCATTGCATTTTTACGTTTACGTTTTATTATTATTATTATTATTACGTCTAATCTACCAATCTGGCGATATTCTTATCAGCATGTGTGGCAGAGTTGAACTGTGTAGCCTGATTGGTTAAAGTGCAACTTATAATGATGATGATGATAATGATGGTGATGATCATAATTATAGCAATAGTAATAGTAATAATAATAGTAGTAGTAGCAGTAGCAGTTGTAGTAGTAGTAGTAATGCCTAAAGATAATAGAAGGGATGTAATGATAATGATCATAATATTCATAAAGATACTAATAACAACAGTGATAATAATAATGATAATAATATTAATGATAATTGCAGAAATGATAATAACAATAATAATAATAATAATTAATAGTTAATAACAACATTAATAATAATAATATGATGATAATAAAATAATAATAAATAATAATAATAATAATAATAATAATAATAATAATAATAATAATAATAATAATAATAATAATAGTAATAATAATAATAATACGTAATGATAATAATTATGAAAAAGTAATAATAATAATGATAGTAGTAATGGTGATAGTGATACAGCAATGAAACAATAATAGTAATAATAATAATAATAATAATAATAATAATAATAATA
>NW_020870651.1:27718-36644 GCF_003789085.1 Penaeus vannamei | reverse complement strand
AATGAGGAAGAAGAGAGAGAGACGGCAGGGAGAGAGACGACCGAGAGAGACGCGAGGGATGAGAGAGAGACGAGAGAGAGAAAAAAGAAAGACAAGAGAGAAACAGACAGACAGACAGACAGAGCATAAAAGAGAGAGAGAAACAAGAAGACAGAGACGAGAAGAGAGAAAGAGAGGGAGAGATAAAAGGGACGAGAAAGGAAATTATGAAAACGAAGTTACCAAGGCAGGAAGAAATTCAGGTAGGGATGGAGGTCATGAGACGAAGTTCGAAATGAAGTTTAGGGCAAGAAATGCAAGGAAGAAGTTGAAGATGGAGAGGAGAAATTATTTAGAAAAAAATATGAGAGACAGAAGCGTAAATAACGTTAAAAATGGAGAAAACGAGAGAAAGAAAAAGAAATATGATCAGAAAGAAATTTGTAACTTTTAATTGGAAACTGTAAGAGCAAAGTGAAATAAAGAGAGAGATAAAAAGGGTAAAACGAGAAAGAAGTGAATGAGATGAAAAGCAGGAATGAATCTGCCAGAGAACGAAATGGAAATGCATATAAAAGAAATAAAAAAGATGAGAATAGAATACAAGACAAAACATGCAAAACATTGTACGAAAAAAGAGAAAGCAAAATAGCTTCGGAGCACGAAAAAGATAAATAAAATAACGTAAGAAATAAACAAAAATTACGAAAGAAATTTGACAAAAATGAAGAGGGCGCATACACAGACACACACACAACACACCACACACACACACACACACCACACACACAACACAGCAGCACGCACACACACACACACACACACAGAGATAGTGAGAGAGAGAGAGAGAGGAGATGAGAGGAGAGGAGATGGGAGAGAGAGAGAGAAGAGAGAGAGAGAGAGAGAGAGGAGAGGAGAGAGAGAGAGAGAGAGAGAAAGTGACGAAAGATAAGCACGAGACATAGGGAGGAAGAGAGAGAGAGAGAGACAGAGAGGAGAGAGAGAGAGAGAGGAGGGAGAGAAGAAGAGAGAGAGAGGAGAGAGAGAGAGAGAGAGAGAGAGAAGAGAGACGAGAAGAGGAGGATGAGAGAGAGAGGAGAAAGATATGAAACGATCAATTTTACACAAATATTACCTTCTCGAAATAAGCATAGAGACAATAATATAAAATAATAGTCCGAATGTATGTATGTAAATGAAAGAGATGCTCGTTGCAGAATATTCAAAAAAATCTGAATATTGCCACTGATCCTATAAATAGGAATGTAATGTACAATACAAACACAAAAAGAGCAATGTGTACATATGTATGAGTATGACTGTCATGCATGCAGTCTGTTGTTTGTATGTATGATTTATGTTAATGTATGTATGTATGTATGGTATTGGTATATGGATGATGGATTTAGTAGTATGTATTTATGCATGTATGTATGTATGTATGTGTATGTATGTATTATGTATGTGGTATGTGCATGTGTGTACATGTGTGTATGTCTATGCAGACATATACAAATATTTTCCTTTGTTCATATGACCAGCTTCAATGATAGCAGTTAGTTGAGTAAATAAAATGTATTGATAAATCTAAAATTCCACAGCACACTGAATTTTACTTGTATTTATTTGTCTAAAACAAATAGAACATGCATATCAACAACGAAAGTACATTATGAATAACAAACCATTTTTGTTTATTTAGCAATTGACATAGCAATTGGATTTCTGTGAATGTGTTTGTCTGTTTGTCTGTCTCTCCTCTGTCTTCTCAATATGTAATATATATATATATATATATATATATATATATATATATATATATATATTATAATATATATGATATATATATATATATATCCCCTCTACTCTCTTTTTCTTTCTTTCCCTCTTTCTCTCTCTCCCTCAAACACCCACAAACGAAAACAAAAAAACACGCCAAAAAAATCAAACAAACACATAAACAAAATAAACACAAACAAACACAGACAAACAAAGACAACACAAACACGAAAAAACACCAACAAAAAAAACAAACAAACAGCCACCAAACCCAAAAAAACACCAACAAACAGCCCAAACCCCACAGACCGAACTTCCGCTCCCCCAAAAAATAACACACACACGCACAAAACAGCTCTCCATATAAAACGAACGCAACGTCGACACCTCTTAACGAATGCGCATTTTCGGGTCTCCCGATGCTTAAGGAAGATTGGGTCGAAAGGAGCAGCAGCATCAGCATAGTCATCTAGTTATGCCATTAACCCCTTTTATAAGGACAGGGTTGCGGAGAGTAGCAATTTTTCTCCTTTATTGTTTATTGCACGGGTCGGGATGTGCAATTCTGTGTGCGCGAGTGACACGTTATGATGGGGGGTGGTGTCATTTTCTGGTATTTTTGTGTTAATGTTTGGGGTTGTCTGCTTCTGTGTCTGTGATGTTCTCTTTGTCTCATTTGTCTCTGTGTCTGGCTGTCTGCTTGTCTCTGCCTCTCTGTCTGTCTTTGTCTTCTGTTTGTCTCTGTCTGTCTCTGTCTCTGTCTGTCTCTCTCTGTCTCTGTCTTGTCTCTCTCTGTTCTGTCTGTCTCTGTCGTCTGTCTGTCTCTCTCTCTCTTTTCTTTCTCTCTCTCTCTCTCTCTCTCTCTCTCTCTCTCTCTCTCTCTCTCTCTTCTCTCTCTCTCTCTCTCTCTCTCTCTCTCTCTCTCTCTATCTATCTATCTCTATCTCTATCTCTCCTTCCTTGCTCCTTCCCCTCCTTTCCTCCCTGTCCCCTCCCCTCATCCTCCCTCCCTCCCTCCCCCTGCCCTCCTCTCCTCCTCCTCTTCCTCTCTCTTTCAACCCTCATTATCATTCCATCTTATCTTTCCCTCTTATCATTATTCTTTCCGTCTCTCTCTATTCACTCACTTTGCCTCATCTTCGGCAGTTAGCTTTTCTTCTCTCGTGCAAATCCCCCTTCGCTCCACCTGGCCTAATTTGCATACGAGATCCATAGTGCAGACACGATGCAGAGAGCTTATGCCGTTTGCGAATGTATAAGCATTTTTGTGTTGGGGGAATTTAGAGGGAAGGAATTTAGAGGGAGGAAGGAAGGAGGGAGGGAGGGAATGAGGAGGAGGGAAGGAGGGAGGTAGGAAATGAGGGAGGTAAGGAGGAATGATGAGGGAAGGGAAGGAGGAGAGAGGAAGGAGGGAAGGAGGGAGGAGGGAAGGAGGGAATGAGGGAGAAAGAGAATGAAAGGAGAGGAATGATGAGGGAAAGATAGAGGGAGGATGGAGGAAAATGAGGGAGGAAGGGAGGGAGGGAGGGAAAGGAGGAATAAGGAGGAAGAGGTAGGAGGAATGAGGGAGGAGGGAATGAGGAAGGGAGGGAGGGAAGGTAGGAGGTAGGATGTGCGCACAAGCACACACACACACGCGCACGCACACACGCACACACACAGCCAGACAGCCTGAGAGAAATTCAGAAATTTGGAAATTTATATCGTCGCAGGATTGCCGGAAGTGGCTTTGGGAACCGGAAGCAGGTCACGGCTCAGTTCTCGCTGTTTCTCGCAATATCTCGCGATTCTCCTACAATATCAATGTATTGGCTGTTTGTGTCTCCGTTTCTTTTAGCGTTGCCTGTGAGATGTGTTGTTTGGTTGTTTGTTGTTTGTGTTGTGTGTGTGTGTGTGTGTGTGTGTGTGTGTGTTGTGTATGTGCTGTTTGGGGATTGGGTATATGTGTATGTTCGTGTATGTGTGTTGCGTGTGTGTGTGTGTGTGTGTGTGCGTGTGTATGTATGTATGCATGTATGTACGCGTTGTTGCACATTGGGGTATGTGTGTCGTGTGAGTGTGTGTGTGTGTGTGTGTGTGTCTGTCTGTGTGCGTAATCAAAGGAAACTGTATAAGACTTTATTAACATCCATTCAAAATCTAATACTTGTAATCAATTATTATAATTTTCAGTTTATGATAATCCAATAACGAATTAAATCCCTTGTTTACACTAAGCCTACGTACTCTCCCCCCCCCCCCCCATGTCGGTCTTTCCCCCCCCCTCCCTTTCGTCAGTCCATTCCCCCCCTCCTACCCTACTCCCACTCCCCCCTCCCCTTTCCTCACTCCCCTCCCCCTCTCCTTGCTCCATTTTCCTTCTCCTCACTCCTACTCCCTACTCTCCTTTTCGTCACTTCCCGTCTCCCTACTTTCCTTCCTTCCCTCCCCCACTAATCNCATCGTAGGTTATTATAATCATCATAAACATTGTTCTTACTATCATTATCACCACCATCATCGTAGTTATTATTGGTATCACTGTAATTATCATTATTATTGTCATTTTCTCAATTATAAATCTGATAATGATAGTATAATCGCTATGATCACGACCATCAATATTCTAATTACTGTTATAAATTAATTACTATCATAAACAGCACCACAGCTTTCCACAGATTTGCAAAGACAGTTTTTAATACATTTTTCCTCGTATCAAATATACCTTCAGTCCTTATCAACAATAACTGATAAACTTCACTTATTTACACAACATTGCCTGCCCATTGACCCCTCCCCCCCCTAAAAAAGGAAAAGAAAAAAGTCAAAAATAGAAAAAAATATATTTACATGTCATAACAAAGACCCATTGGTTTTATAAAGACAAAAAATCTGATAAAGTATTGATAAAACTTCCGGTATCAAATTATTCCTGTTTCCTTTGACGTATTTTTTTATCTTTCATTTTTTTTCTTTCTTTGTCTGTCTGTTTGTATGTCGGTATTTCTCTTTCTCTTTTCTCTTTTTCTCACTTTCTCTCTCTCTCTTCCTCCTTGTCTACCTCTCTCCCTTTCTCTCCTTCCTTCCCTTCTTCTCTCCTTTCCTTCATTCCTTCCCTCCCTTTCTCTCCTTCTCTCTCCCTCTCTCTCATTCTTTTCCCTCCTCAATTCCGATCCACGTCACATAAAGTGCATTAATCTTCCCCCTTGTTTCCCCTCCTCCTTCCCCCCCCCCCCCCCCCCCCCAATTCAAGGATGCTGGGTCAAACGATGATCATCAAGCGGCGGAAATCCTTGGCTTCGTCTCCTTTATCCGCATCCTGAGAGTCCTTCCCCCCCTCCCCCCCCTCCCCCTCTCCCCCTCCCCCTCACTGCATCCTTCCGCTCTTTTGCATTGTTGTGGGCGGCGAGGGCGGCCTTTGTCGTAGGGGATGGAGAAGGGGGGGGAGGGGGGAGAAGGGATGGAGAAGGGGGGTGGAGGGGATGGAGAGGGGGGGGAGAAGGGATGGAGGGGGGGTTGGAGAAGGGATGGAGGTGGGTTGGGGAAGGGATGAGGGGGGTGAGGGAGGGTTGGGAGGAATGGGTAGGGGTGGTGGGGTCTTAAGGGTGGAGTAGGGGGTGAGTGGTGGTATGGGTGGGGTGGTTGGGGGTTGGGTTGGGCAATGAGGGATGGTGAGGGAGTTGGAGTCTTAGGGGTTAGGTAGGGGGAGGGTGGGGAGTGGGTGATGAGTGGGGTCTCAAAGAGGCGGGGAGTGAAAGATGGGATCATAGGAAGGTGGGTTGGGAGAAGGGGTCTAAGTCAGAAAGGTGGGTTGGTGGGGGGTCAGAAAGGGGTTGGGTGGGGGTCAAAAAGGTGGGTTGGGTGGGGGAAAGGTGGGTTGGGTGGGGGTCAGGTAGGGGGTTGGGGGACCTTGCGTGGGACGGGTTTTAGGATGGTTGAAGGGGTGGGTCTGAAGAAATGGGACCCGAATATTGGAATAGGGAATAGGATAATGTGGAGAAGTGGGGGAGAGGATGAGAACAGGGAAGTGAAAAAGGGGAGAGAGAAGGGGGAGGGGAGGAGGGAGTGTATGTATGTGTGTGTGTTGTGTGTGTGTGTGTGTGTGTGTGTGTGTGTGTGTGTGTGTGTGTGTGTGTGTGTGTGTGTGTGTGTGTGTGTGTGTGGTGTGTGTGTGTGTGTGTGTGTGTGTGTGTGTGCGTGTGTGTGTGTCTGAGAGAGAGAGAGAGAGAGAGAGAGAGAGAGAGAGAGAGAGAGAGAGAGAGAGAGAGAGAGAGAGAGAGAGAGAAGAGAATTTGATTTGAAATTATTTACAGAGCAGTTTACATGCCCTGTAAAAGCCAGGGAAAGAATGGCCGAGCATCTACCAATCTGGCTGAACTAATACTGACTTGAGGGCCAAAGTCAAACATTAAGTATACTGCCTGAGGGCTGCACCTTAGTGCTCACCTTATTTGTTATCTATGTAATAACTGAAAAAAAACGCATATACACGATTTAACAAAATAACAATGATTCAGTAATTCTTGATATTCCATTGTGGTACAACCTTAAGTCACTGTGGCCATCATTTGTCACCTGATTTTCAAAGTTCTACAGGTTGTAGAAGGGTAAACCGTTTGTCCCAAAGAGCACTGAAACATTTTTCTGGAATGTAAAATTGTTGAGGCAAATTGTTGCTGCTCATGAGCATCATTTGTTCTATTATTCTGCATCCAGCATTTGCAGTAGGTCCTGTCTTCCCTGTGGAGTCGGCGAATGGCAACCTAAAGCAGGTGGCAGAAAGCCGTAAACTGCATGGTGTGTGCTGAGACATGTGGAAGTAGATGTTTGAAAGCGATGTCAGTGTTGAAGCAGGTTGCTGAAGTCGATGCCGAAGTAGCAGGAGCTGAAACTGTCACTGAAGGGGCTGAAGCAGACCTTGAAGCTGGCGGCATGGCGCTGGAACATGGAGCTGAAGCTGGCGCTGGCGCTGGAACAGGAGCTGAAAGCTGGCACTGAAGGGGCTGAAGCAGACTTGAGGCTGGCGCTGGAGCAGGAAGCTGAATGCCGATAGTACGGCTTGGAGAGATTTTAAACTTTCAAGGCATACCCTCGCCACATTTTTCCTCCCAAGCTGGGGGAATTCGGTCCTCAATCGTTAAGACGAGGAAATGGCTTGGGATTGGCGAGAAAGGCAGAACAGCTGTTGTTCTTTAGCAATTTGTTTTTTCTGATCGTTTCGGATAGTATGCCACATAATCGGAGATTTGCGATTTATGTTCAAGCATCTGCAGATTGGCACATTTACTTGGGAGTAGATTACCCTGTGCGATTTTTCGGCGCAACTCCCTGCTCCTGTGAGCGGCCGCGAGTACCGCCGACAGATCGCGGCTCCTCGCGGGGACAGGCGCGTGCCCGCGTGCCCGCATCTGGAACAGTTGGCGCAAAAATGGGGTGAAGGGATTTGAAGAAAGCGCACGCTGGAAAGGTGCCATGCCTCCCACAATTTTATGGATTGGGGGATTTCTCCCTTCATAAGTGATAATGAAGCCGCTGTGTCATTCTACCGTTAAATTGAATGCGTTAGCGTGTAAATCTTTTCAGTTGTATTCGGTGACCTCACTGGTGTCAATTTCCCTCGGGACATCGAACACAACGAGGTTTAGTGCAGTGTCCTCTGCCAATAAGCTCTGCTCATCTTTCCGAGGATTTCTGCTGCCGCTCCGGTCGTGGTTATACGTTTAAGATTTCTTCATTCTTACACGTACGTAGATATTATTTCGACCCTAGTCTTAATTCTAGGGCTCTTTAGTCTTGTTATAAGGAGCCATCTTCAGCACTTGAGACACCCAACCGGTAATTTGTCCCCATGTGTCACTAGCTTCGTGTCCCTCTGAAATAGGCACACATATGGCTGGGGGATACAAGTTCTGGCAGACTGCATTACTCAATTGTCCTTTTTTGCTTTTTTCTTTGTTCGTATATCGTTCTCAGTTATTCGTATCACTTGCTGAGATGTCCATACTCCGTCAACAGAGAAAACTCGGCGGCTTGGGTAGCCATTGTAATCACAGGTGTTCTGAGGTCAGATTCAATTCGCTGAAATGTCGCACACAAACAGACCTCACCTAATTTTACTTGGGTGCGGTTAGCGTAGAGACCGCACAGATTCATATCATAACTACACATAGATCTTGGTTTGATTCATTAAATGTCTTTTCCCCACTTTCACTTTAAGTAGCTTTGGATCTCTTCACAGATATTTCATGAACACGCACTCGTTCAGCTTGAAATCGAAGGTCCTCTATGGGCCCATTGTCAGGGTGATTTGGGCAGACTGAGGTCACACCAGGTCACAGAGGGAAAAAAAGTCACGTCCTCTCTCTATGAATGGTTGGTACGGACTGGAGGAGAGAGAGAGAGAGGAGAGAGAGAGAGAGAGAGAGAGAGAGAGAGAGAGAAAGAGAAAGAGAAAAGAGAAGAGAAAAAGAGAAAGAGAAAGAGAAAGAGAAAGATAGATAGATAGATAGATAGAGGAGTACGCAAACCATATGGCAAATATCTGTAACACTGTTTAAGTTACTTGTAAGTGTAAAAATAACAAATGTCCTCATTTATTTCTTCAAGTGTATTCATTGGCATCTTCCTGAATATGTATACAGTATAAGATTTATTTTGGGTGTATAATCACAAATATGGATGCTGTGTAATAGGTATAATACATTTACATACACATCAACACATACACGTAGACGGACCCGCACACGTAAATGAAAATCCACACATAGATACACATACACGGAAATACAGACACACTCTTGCTCAGACACATACACAGACACAAAGACCAAACACAATCACATATACAGACACAGACACAGACGCAAACACAGACACAGACACAGGCATGCAGACACAAAGACAGACAGACACACAACATCCATCCAAAAAAACAAATGCATCGGAAGCCATAAACCAGAATTACCCAAACTGCCCAAACCCCAAAATGCAACCACCAAACACCTCCATTTACTATTTGCGAATAAATTTAATTCACGGACAAAGATCCCCGCGTTGGGAATGCACCCGTAACTACCGGCGCTTAAGGGCTTATCACCAGACCATTAAGCAGGAAACGTGACCCTAACGACACGACACCCAGCCGATGCAGTGGCGATAATGGAGGACCGTCGTTTTGGCACACAAG
>NW_020870651.1:20218-22718 GCF_003789085.1 Penaeus vannamei | reverse complement strand
CACACAAACACACACACAGAAAACACACACACACACACAGACACACACACACAAAAAAAAAAAAAAACAAAAAAAAAAAAAAAAAAAAAAAAAAAAAACGAAGGAGAGAGAGAAATGAAACCCACGAGGCAAAAACGAGAGACAGCAGAGAGAGACCAACGGGCCATTCGTGTCTGCGGAAACGAGGGAGACAATCCCCGAGGGAGAACGCGGCGGGGGTCCCCTGAGGGAGGGAGGAGGAGGGAGGGGGGAGGGAGGGGGGTAAGGGGAGAGGATAGAAGGAGCGAGATAGATGGAAGGTGGGGATAGAAAGCGAGCGAATGGCAGGGGGAGGGAAAGGGGAGGGGAAGGTGGAGGAAAGGGAGGGGGGAAGCGTGGGAAGGAAAGGCGAAGGGGAAAGTGGGAGGGGCGTTAAGGGCGAAGGATAGAAGAAGGAGGATAGATGGAAGGTGGGATGGCCAGGAGGAGGGAAAGGCGAGGGGGAGGTGTTTGAGGGAGGAAGAGGAGGGGAAGGGGGAAGTCATAGGAAGGATGGAAGGAAGGACGCGTTGGAATGAGGGATGACCAAGGAGGGAGGGAGGGAGAGGGAGGAGGGCAGGGGGGAAGTGGGAAGGAAGAGGGGAAGCGATATAAGGAGGGCTGGATAAGCATGGAAGGTGGGCATAGAAAAGGAGGGATGCGGCAGGAGAGGGCAGTGACAGGGAGGAAGCGAAGAAGGGCAAGAGGAGGAAAGGAGGGACGGACTAGGAAGAGGGAAGGAGGGAGGTAGAGCCGATAAGGGAGAGGGAAGGGTGTGGGAAGGAGGGCGAAGATAAGGATGTGCGATTTAGATATATGATGTATGATAGATCGGAGCAGAGGAGAGAGAGGAGAGGAGAGAGAGAGAGGAGAGAGAAGGAGAGGAAGAGACGAGAGAGGACGGAGAGAGAGAGAGAGAGGAGAGAGAGAGAAGGAAACAGAAGGAAGAGGAGGAAGAAAGAAACAAAAGAAATTGATCAGGAGAAAAAGAAGAAGAAAAAAAAAAAGCTAACAAAAACAAAAGAGCAAAAAAAGAGAAAATTTCCATCCATCCCATCCATCCAGGGACAAGCGAAGTCATGCAAGAGAGACAACAGACAGCCACCCCCTGACTCCATGGTCGTCGCCAAGTAGACATATTCCCCCCCCCCCCCCCCGCCCCCCCCCCCCCCCCCCCCCCCAATGGCTCTCTCAGGGATTGGCTGGCTCTCGTGCTTGCTGCTTCGTTGGGACGTGAGGGATCTGGTCGGGGGCGTAGGACTACACGTGATTTTTTTCGTGCTTGGCAATGGTTGTTATGTTCATTTTATTATATTATTATTGTGTGTTGCTTATTTTTTTACATACTATCATTACTATTTAGTACTATTTTCACTATTATTATTATCACATTATTATTAGCATTTACTATTATTTCATTACTAGATGTTCTTACTATTACAATTCCTATTATCATTACTATCACTAGTATTATAATCATCATTACTTATTATTACTATTACTTATTGCTAATTACTTATTATTATTTATTATTATTCTCATCTTCTTCGCTCCCCTTTGTAAATCTCTCTCTCTCTTCTCTCTCTCTTCTCTCTCTCTCTCCTCTTCTCTCTCTCTCTCTCTCTCCTCTCTCTCTCTTCTCTCTCTCTCTCTCTCTCTCTCTCTCTCTCTCTCTCTCTCTCTCCTCTCTCTCCTTCTCTCTCTTTCTCTCTCCCCATAAAAAGGACCTCCCCCTACCGTTTACCTTCACGATATAAACTTCAAACCTACTTTATCTCCCAAGGATAGCTCCACCTTCCTCTCCCCCCACCATATTATACCCCCCTTCTTCTTCTCCCCATATGATTCCCTCCACCATTACCTCCCCATATCGTTCCCCTTCTTTATCTCCCCATTTCGTTCCCCTTCTTTATCTCCCCACATTACACCCCTCTTCTTTATCTCTTCATATTATAGATCATTTTGCCTTCTCTCCCCAACTTCACCCCACAAGATAGACACACACTCCCTCTTTCAACCCTACACCCCCCCCATCTCACCCCCCAAATGGAGTGGACTCTCCCTAGCCTACTCCAAGACCCACTCCTCCTCCCCCCTCTCCCCCTCCTCCTTCCCTCCCCCCCCCTTCTCCCCATCTTCCTCCATTCCTAGGTTCACCCCCCCCACCTTCTCCCCATCTTCTCTTCGACACCCCCCTCCCCATTCCTTCGGCCCCCCCCCCCTTCTCCCCATCTTCCTCCAGGTCACCCATCCCTCACCCCTCCCCTCCCCGCCCTCCCGCCCCCCTTCTCCCATCCTTCTTTTCCTAGGTCACCCCCTCCCCCCTCCCGGCCTCTCCCCCCCCATCTTCTCTCCTAGTCACCCCCCCACCCTTTCCCCCTCTCTCTCCCCCTTTCTCCATCTTCCTTCTAGGTCACCCCACCCCCCTCCCGGCCCTCTCCCGCCCCCCTTCTCCCCATCCCTAGGTCACCCCCTCCCCCCC
>NW_020870651.1:10218-15218 GCF_003789085.1 Penaeus vannamei | reverse complement strand
CGCAACACAGCCACACACACACACCAAACAAAACACACAAACACACACAGTGACAACACACAGACACACACACCAAACACACAACACATACACATACACAGACAGACACACACACACATACAGCAGACACAGACAACAAAAGACAGACACACACACACCACACATACACACACACCCGCACAGATACACACACACACACGCACAACACACGCCACACACACAACACACGCACACCACATCACACACACACACAAACACACAAAAAACACACAGGACACACACAGACACTCCACACAAACACACACACACACACACACACATACACAGAGACAGACACACACACACATATACACAGAGAAGACAAAGACAACACACACACACACATAGCAGACAACGCACACCAGACACACACACGCACACACGACACACACACACACAGACACATACACATCTGCCCCCCTCCCCCTCCCCTTGCTTAATAAAGAACGAAATGCATCTCCTTGAACCTTCCCTCCATAAACAACACTCGGCCATGGCTTCCCTTCGTCTTAACGTCACACGGAAGAGAAAATCGTGTGTAAATGCACTTAATTAGGAAGAGGGTCTGGAAGGGGCGGGGAAGGGCGAGGGAGGGCGTAAAAGTGGAAAATGGAGGAGGAAGAGGCGGAGGGGAGGAGAGGGGAGGGAGGGGAGGAGAGGGGGAGAGGGAGGGAGGCAGGGGGGGAGGATGCATCATATGCGTGTAATGGCCGCCGATCTGTCCTCTGTTAATGCCTCATTTTCTTTCTCCTTTTTTCTGTTTTCATTTTTTTCTCTTCGAGTCTTTACGCTTCGCTTCTCATTAAGGTCTTGATCGCTACTGGAAACTAATCGCATTTAATATCGGCACCGTGTTGGTACTTAAATCAAAGGGGGGGGGGGGAGGGAGGGAGGATGCTAAAGAGATTATTAATAGACTTTTAATTGTCGGTTTCATGGCCTCCTCTCCCTCTTTGAATTTCAAAAAGAAGCATAGACCTATTAAGCCAATCTCCCATCTTCTCACAATGGACGTCATTCAGCAAACAATAAATTTGTCTGATCACAAGAGCGCGCTTGTCTCTTGGCGCAAGTTGTTGACGTCACGAAACAAAAGCGGATCAGCCGGCCTCCCGCCAAGCTCAATAGGCCTAACGACGAGAGAGAGAGAAAAATGCCGCGATTCTTTTATGGCGAGACGCTTTTCGGAGTTCTGATGCGCCCGGAATGTTCTCTGTGGAGGACTAACTTGATAATTTCGCGAATATTCCGTCTCCTCGCCTGCATTCCTGTCGTCCGTCTTTCGGGGGTTTTGAAAAGGTGTCACGTGATCTCCCTTTTTTTCCCGGGCTTTTTAACGGTTCTTGTTGGGCGGGAGCAATGCAGGTTTGAATATTCACGCTTGATTATGAAGATATGCTAATTTCTGAGGCCCAGGAGCGAGTTGGGTTCCTGCATAATTAGGAAGGTATGTTAATTCAGATGTTCAGAATATTTTGAGAACTGAAAGAACAAGTTACTTTTGGATTTAATAAGGTTGGCGAACTGATTAAGTTCATGAACCGAAGCTTTTTTATAATTAACAGATGGATAAGAAATATTGTTTGAACAAGATTAACAGATGCCCATATACATAGGTACACATACATCAAAGTCTCTATGTATATTACTAAATAACATTTGTACGCAACACATGTATTTAATCATATGAATACACACTCGCAGACACATACATACACCTATCAATCTATGTATTTATTCTCATAAAAAAATCACACACAGTCACATACACAAACACACACACACACACACACACACTTCTCCCACCTCCATCCCCCTTCTCGCACACACAGACGTACACACACACTTCCCCCCCCCCCTCACATACACAAACCACACATACACACAGACACTTCTCCCCCCTCCCTCCCCTCCTCCCCCTTCCTCACACACACACACAGACACTTCTCCCCCCTCCCTCCCTCTCCTCTTCCCCCTTCCTCACACACACACAGACACTTCCCCCCTCCCCTTCTCCCTCTTCCCCCTTCCTCACACACACACACACAGACACTTCTCCCCCCCCTGCCTCCCCTCTCCCCCTTCCCTTCCTCACACCACAACACAACCACAGCACCTCCCCCCATCCCCCCCCCCCTTCCCCCTCCCCCTACTCAACACACAAACACACACAGACACTTCTCCCCCCCTCCCCCCCTTCTCCCCCTCCCCCTTCCTCACACCAACACACACACAAGACACCTTTCCCCCATCCCCCCCTCCCCCTTCCCCCTCCTACCTCACACACACAACACACACAGACACTTCTCCCCCCCTCCCCTCCCCTTCTCCCCCTTCCCCCTTCCTCACACACACAAACACGTACAAACTTTCCCTCCAGACACATTTACGATCTTCATAAGCGAAAAAAAATCATCAATCAGTTTCCTTGGCGCCATTACTTCGCAGCTGTTTGACTCCCCATTACAAAAATGACCCGACCATTACTAGCTAATAAAAATCACGGAGGGAGGGGGAGAGGGAGGGGGGAGGGAGAGGGAGGGGAGAGGGAGAGGGAGGGAGAGAGGAAGATGAGGCGAGGAAAGGCAGGAGGGAGGGAGGGAGGGAGAGAGAGAGAGTTGGAGGGAGGGAAGGAAAGGAGAGTGGTGGGCAATGGAGGGAGGGAGGAAGGGAGGAGGGAGGGAGGGAGAGCTAGAGGGAGGGAGGGAGGGAGAGAGAGGAGGGAGGGAGAGAGAGGAAGGAAAGGAAAGGAAGTGGAAGGGTAAGAAAATAGAGATAATGATAGAAGGAATAGTGAAGAGATGAAAAACGTTCACACAGAGACAATGGGGAAGGGAGAGAGGAGAGAGAGAGAGGAGAGAGAGAGAGAGAGAGAGAGAGAGAGAGAGAGAGAGAGAGAGAGAGAGAGAGAGAGAGAGAGAGAGAGAGAGGAGAGAGAGAATGCACACACAGATAAGGAATGTACAAATTACCCAAGGACACTCACGTACTCAGATACCCACGAACACGAAGGTATTTCACTGATACGCCCCAGCTTCTTAAATTTGTTTTACGAAGATAATGAAGAAAAATAGAACCAAAACAAGAATGAAAAAAGAAGACATCAATCAAAATGAAAATAAACTGTACAAAAATAAGTATATAAAATAAAAAAACACAAGATTAAACGCAACAAAGTATGTAATAAAACCTCGCTTTTCAGATACGACTCTAATCCTGTAAAAAAAAAGAGAAATCCTTATCAAAAAACAATTAGAGAAAAGAACGACCCCGAAAGATAAGAAAAGGAAGACTGATGACTTCAATGATACCTGTTATCAGCATTATAAAAAAAATCAGCCAGATAATACGTACAATAAAGGCGCTCGCTTGATTCCGCCGATAACTAGTGACATCTGCCGGGGAATTAAGACACTACAGGAAAAAGTCCCTGAAATTTATATCGGCTGATGATAATTTTTTTCTTTTTTTCTTTGTCGGATCATGTTGATTTTTTTTAGGTGTATATGAGATGATTGTGTTATTTATGATATATCTATCTATTATCTATGTATGGACTTGTGTGAGTGCTGTTGTGTACATATCTTGTGTATGTGTATATATATATTCTGTATGACTATTTGCATACATATTTTAGTATGTCTTTATCGATCTGTCTGTCCTCTGTGTCTGTCTGTTTGTCTGTCTGTCTGTGTCTGTCTGTCTGTCTGGTCTGTCGTCTGTCTGTTTCGGGTCTCCTGTCTTTTATATGCATGGGCTCCTTTTTTGCGATTCCTGCCCTCCTCCCCCAAACATATAGATAGATAAATAGATAAATAGATAGAAAGCTGAAGAGAGAGAGAGAGAGAGAGAGAGAGAGAGAGAGAGAGAGAAGAGAGAGAGAGAGATAGAGAGAGGAGAGAGAGAAGAGAGAGAGAGAGAAGAGAGGAGAGAGAGAGAGGAGAGAGGAGAGAGAGCGAGAGAGAGAAAGAGGCGGGGGAGGAGGAGGCAAAATGTGAAAGCAAATTAGCAAAAAATAGAGATGGATACAAAAGGAGAAGAGAAGAGAGAGGAGAGATATGTGCACAATGGGCATAGAAGATAATAAAAAACAAACGGAAAAGGGAGAGATAGAGAGATAGGTAATAATTAAGGTAGTCAGACAGAGGACAAGAGAGTGACAGAAGAAAGGAGAAGGAGAGAAGAGAAGGGCGGACTTAATAGTGGCGTGAGAGAGAGAGAGAGGGAGGAGGGAGGAAGGGAGGAGAGGGAGGGAGAGGGAGAGGGAGAGGGAGAGGAGAGTGGAGAGGGAGAGGGAGAGGGAGAGGGAGAGGAGAGAGAGAGAGAGAGAGAGAGAGAGAGGAGAGAGAGAGAGAGAGAAGAGAGAGAGGAGAGGAGAGAGAGAGAGAGAGAGAGAGAGAGAGAGAGAGAGAGAGAGAGAGAGAGAGAGAGAAGGTAGATTATCAAAACGAAGGAAGGAGGGAAGGAGGGAAGTGGGAAAGCAAAGGGTAGAAAGGAGACGCCAAGAAATAGGGAAGAGGAAGGAAAAGGGAGAAGAGCAAGAGAGAAGGGGAGCGGAAGGATAGGAGGAGGAGGGGGAGAAGAGAGGAAGGGGAGGACGGAGAGGGGAGGAAGAAGGGAGGAAAGAGAGAGAGGTGAGGAGGAGGGAAAGGGAGATGAAGAGAAGATAAGAGAGGAAGAGGGGGAGAAGGGAGGACGTAAGAGGGAGGAAGAGGGAGAAGGGAGGACGGAGAGGGGGAGGAAGAGGGAGAGGGAGATGAAGAGAGAGAAGAGAGGAAGGAGGGGGAGAAGGGAGAGACGTAGAGGGAGGAGAGGGAGAGGGAGAAGGAAGACGGAGAGAGGGAGGAGGAGGAAGGGAGGAGGGTAAGGGAGAAGAGGAACGGAGACAGAAGGAGGGAGAGGGAGGGGAGAGGAGATGGGGGGAGGTGAGCGACTGGCTCTAAGCTAATATTGACTCTCAC
>NW_020870650.1:294021-314021 GCF_003789085.1 Penaeus vannamei | reverse complement strand
AAATAAATAAAATGCATTTCCTTTTTTCCTATTTATTCCATTGTTCTTTTTTCACTTTACATTCTTTCTTTCCTATCCCCCTGCCCCCTCCTCTTCCCCTTCCCCCTTCCCCCTTCCACCTCCCTTCCTCTCCCCTTCTTTTCTGGCAACGGCCCAGCGCTTAGCAAAGCCTTCAAAGACGTCGGGAAAAGAGATTTGTTTCTTCCAAATGTAAAGTGGAGAGTTAAAACTTTAGCCGTTTTCCTTCCCGAGTCTGACACGTTTTATGGTTTCTCTTATGTCTTATATTTGTTGGGCTAGTTTGCGAAACATTTTGCCAAAGCGGTGTAATAGAAACAGACACACGCCTAAGCGCATATACACATACTGTGGGGGTGGGTACATGTTTGAAGGGGACAACATTTACAATAAATACATTCACTATGGTATATTTCCTCAGGAAGACACTTAGTACAGGTAGACGCAACTTTACGGAAAATTGGAATATTTATTCGTAAAAGGAAACACACGCTATCGTCAAATTCACTGATATTCATAAAACAAACACATTGTACATATACGTGTAACTGTATGTGTTTTCACTCACATATTTCACTCCTACCTTATCTTGTCACGTAGTCCTAGAAAATCCTTCCATGGCCACTTTTATGTTGAAGTTAAAAGTATCAATTTTAAACAGCTTTTCAACATGGAATAAATATCACGCAGTTTAATCAAAATATACGCTGATGTGTGGCTAACAAGGTCTGACTGATGAACAAATATTTTCTTGTTTACGTGAAAGTGGATCCACAGAGAGGCTGTAATGCGATCCTGTTTGGTGAGATCGGGGTCAGATACTGTTTACATGTGCGTGTGCTAAAATCAGAGCTGATGTACTTGTAAGTAACATTGTTATCATTATCATCATCTTCCTTATCAGTCGTATCGTTAGCATTATCATTATCATGTACTACTAGCAGCAGTATTGCGAATTCTGCAGCGACTACTGCTACATTAGCTACTACCACCACTACGGCTAATACTACTTCTGCTTCTATTACTGTTCTGCTGCCACTGTTACTATTACTATCATTATTCCTGCTGCTGCTGCTGCTAATATTATTACTACTGCTGCTCTGCTGCCAACTACTACTACACTACCTACGCTACTACTACTAACAGCTTAACTTACTACTACTTAACTACTTTGCTTACTATTACTTGCTACTTATACTAACAACACTACAACTTCTACTACACCAATAACTGTTGCTGGCTATTGCTGCTGCTACTACTACTACTACTACTACTATTACTACTACTACTATACTGCTGCCACTACCACTAGCATTACTACTAACTACTACTACTTCAACTACAACACTCCTGCCATCACATTACATTTGTTGTTTTTATTGTAATATAAACCCAGGAGCATCACGAGCTCAAAAGTCAAACATTGAACCATCATCTCTCCCTCTCTGCTGGCCAGGAACACATTCACCAAGGGACCTGATTTCCGCTTTTGACTCCAAACCCTCTTAAGAGATAGCGTGGAGATTTGAATCCCTTGCACGAGCTGCTTCTGGTGCTACTATCTAGAATCTTGTTTTTCAGCCTTGTCATAGGGAATCAAAGTAGTAATGATAGCAAAAATAAATTAATAAATAGATAAATAATATCAAGAATAATATATAAATATATAATAATATAATATAATAATATATAAATATAATAATATAATAATAATAATAATAATAATAATAATAATAATAATAATAATAATAATAATAATAAAATATAATAATAATGATAATAATGATATATGATGATGATGATGATGATGATGATAAATAATATAATAATAATAATAATAATAATAATAATAATAATAATACCAACAACAACAACAAGAAAAATAAAAAAAATAAAAATCTCACGAGATGAATACTGAATGGAATAATATGTAATATATGAAACTGCCGTATACAAAACCTGTTAAAATTGAAGCGAGTGGTGGAGGTTAAAGGCTGGCGAGTGAGACACAGGCAGTACAGCAACTCTGGGGACATCGCTGAAGGCTCAGTAAATAACAAATCCCTTACCTAGAAGTTAATTACTAAAGTTAAAATCCCAAGACTCATAATATTCATTTATTTATCTATATGTCAATCTATCTATCTGTCTGTCTGTCTAACTATTTATCTATCTATCTATCTATCTATCTATCTATCTATCTATCTATCTATCTATCTATCTATCTATCTATCTATCTATCTATTTATCTATCTATCTATCTATCTATCTATCTATCTATCTATCTATCTATCTATCTATCTATCTATCTATCTATCTATCTATCTATCTATCTATCTATCTACCTATCTATCTATCTAATCCTATCTAATATTATAATTAATAAAATAGATCATTTTTAATAACAAAATGGTAATAGTAGTATATACTATAATGATAAAATGATGATGATAATGATACAATGATATAATATAATAAGAATAGAATAGTATAATGCAATAATATGAATATAATGTAATTAAATAAATGCAATGATAATCAAACAAAATGCGATATTTGAATTATGACAATGAACGAGTTGCCATAAATACACCAAAACTATGTCACTACAGCCGGTGTTTCGCTCGAAAAGATGATAAAGAAAAATATTTTGAAATTATGGTGTTTACACCTTCTCGGAGTTCTGGGAAGCTTAAGTACAATTAATAGCCTTTATTAAAACGATAAAAAAACGGATAAAACATATAAGTACAAGCGAGAAGGTCAAGCCACTAAAAAAGAAAGAAAGAAAGAAAAAAAGAGAACGTTATAAGATATTATTTTCACATTATTCTCAAATATTAGAATCACCTCTCATAGGGAATCTCATGGAATAATCATAATGATAATAATAAAAAAAGAGGTAATTGGAAATGAGAAAATGAATTATGAGAAAAGAATCAAGAGTGAAATGATTCAATAATGAGAAACTAATTATTGTCATTGACAGAAGCGAGCGACCTGTTCTCAAACAAAAGCTGTGCTGCTATTATTATCATTATTATTATTGTTTTTGTTGTTGTTGTTGTTGTTGTTGTTGTTGTTGTGTGTTGCTTATTGTTGTTGTTGTTGTTGTTGCTGTTATTGTTGTTGTTGTTGCTGTTGTTGTTTGTTGCTGTTGTTGTGTTGTTGTTGTTGTGTTTGCTGTTGTTGTGTTGTTGGTGTATGCTGTTGTTGTTGTTGTTGTTGTTGTTGTTTTGTTGTGTTTTGTTGTATTGTTGTTTTGTTGTTTGTTATTTATTATATGTTATTATTTATTGTATTATTATTATCATTATTATTATTATTATTATTATTATTATTATTATTATTATTATTATTATTATTATTATTATTGTAATTGTTATTATTGTTAGTATCATTATCATTATCATTATTATTATCATCATCATTATTATCATTATCATTATTATTATCATTATTATTATTATATTATCCTTATTATCATCATCATATATATCCTCAGAGAGAGAGAGAGAGAGGAGGAGGAGAGAGGAGAGAGAGAGAGGAGAGAGGGGAGAAGAGAAGAGCACAAGACAACACATACAAACATACACACACACACACATCACACACACAGAGAGAGAGAGAGAGAGAGGAGAGAAGAGAAGAGAGAGAGAGAGAGAGATGAGATGCAGAAGAGAGAGAGAGGAGAGAGAGAGAGAAACAGACGACGAGACAGAACAAAGAAAGAATCATATACTTTATATATCATCTTCCCCCTCCCTCCCTCCCTCCCTCCCTCCCTCTCGAAACTCACAGGTCAGTCTCTATCCACAAAACCAATATACCTATTAAAATTCCAACAAGTTAGCTAATTTGTTCATTACCAAGCGGAGGGTCAGGCTTTGGAAAAATGCGGGCAGGCAAGGCTTTCAATTGATTCTTTTCATTGCAATCCCGGGTGTGGTAACATTGGAATATAACAGTATGTCAGTATTGGCCGTGCAACAAGGTGGTGTGAACAAACACGGTGTATCACTTGGTGTACATATATTCATTTATGTTTCTGTATAAACGCAATCATACAAGCAAAAGCACAAAGATACAAACAAACACACACACACATATAAAACACACATATATCTATGTCTCTCTCTCTCTCTCTCTCTCTCTCTCTCTCTCTCTATCTATCTATCTATCTATCTATCTATCTATATCTATCTATATCTATATATATCTTTCTATTTAAGTCTGTATCTCCTCTCTCTCTCTCTCTCTCTTCTCTCTCTCTCTCTCTCTCTCTCCTCTCTTTCTCTCTCTCTCTCTACTCTCTCTCTATCTCTATCTCTCTATATATATATAATATATATATATATTATATATATATATATACATATATATAATAATCTGTATGTGTGTGTATATGTGTGTGTGTGTGTGTGTGCGTGTGTGTGCGTGTGTGTGTATGTGTGTGTGTGTGTGTGTGTGTGTGTGTGTGTGTGTGTGTGTGTGTGTTGTGTGTGTGTGTGTGTGTGGTGTGTGTGTGTGTGTGTGTGTGTGTGTGTGTGTGTGTATGTATTTATATATACACATATACATATACATATATATGTAATTATATGCATACGCGTATATATTGTTTGTTTATCATAACGCACGTTATAACACACGGTAAACTAATTAAATAAACACACAAATAACAACGGCATTATCTTACACCGAACACAATCTTACAACAATAAACTATGATCACCGCTTTAATGAAAGCATTCAGAATATGATAATTCCGTAATTACCACCCTACACTATTCATTAATCATCCCCGGAGAGCAACATGCAATTGCAAACTCGGGAACTCATTAAACATCACCCGAAATCATTAACCGGCGGCGTGGAGAGCGCGCGCACCTCAGCCCAACGTGGTTCGGTTATGGCGAATTCTATGGAGGCTTTGCTGCGGATTCTAACGCCGGCATTTTTTGCAAACATAACTTTTTTTTATCTGTTTATATATTTCTTATGTTATTTTTTATCTTTGTTTTTCTTATTGTAGATAAGAATGCAATTACACACACACACACACACACACACACACACACACACACACACACACACACACACACACACACACACACACACACACACACACACACACACACACACACATACACATACACATACACACACACACACACACACACATATGTAGATACATATGAGAATGAATGTGGATAGATATATTAATAGATCGATAGATGAATAAATGAAGGAGGTCTATATATAGTTAGAAATAAGTTGATGAATAAATGAAAAAAATGCGTAAACAAATAAAAGAGTAAACACATAGTCAAATCCATAGATAGATAGATAAGAAAACATATATATCAATCGAAATAAAGTGAATAAAAGCTACTTGACTCTCTTATCTGACAACCTCGGTTCACACCATACAAGAACCTCCTTCAACCCCTACAAAAGACTCCCTTATATGGAATAACGGGACCTCTGTACCCTCACAGTGGTCAGCTGATTTGAGGACGAAGGGACTAGTTCACCGTCCGTTCAGACAACTTCACAAACAAAGTACAAAGATCTCTATATAACCTTTAAATAACCCCTCGACTGTTTTTTACGTACAACCACAACCTACCTTTGATCCACGTGAACTACAAGGAATCTTTCTTAATAATTAGTCTTGTTCTGTTCCCATAGCCAGGATCTTGGTCACTTCCTCCTCTCCTTTCGACTTTAACTTCACTCTAACCTCCTCGTATAACCAACTTCTTCTAATCCTACAACCATAATTACTTTAACCCATAGATCACTTCCTCTACAGCCACTAAAATCGTCTTC
Organism: Penaeus vannamei; assembly: GCF_003789085.1. Taxonomy (NCBI): domain Eukaryota; kingdom Metazoa; phylum Arthropoda; class Malacostraca; order Decapoda; family Penaeidae; genus Penaeus; species Penaeus vannamei. The sequence continues at coordinate 308,168 of NW_020870650.1, read as the reverse complement.
CCCAACAACCGCAACCCCTTTCTTCACACACACCCATTACTCTGTAGTCACAACCCTTTCTCTCTAGTATCCCTCTCTTCTCCCAACCTCACAACTTCAACCCCGTCTCCCTCACCCCTCCATTCCTTCACAACCCCCACTCGCCTCCCCCCCACCCTCTCCAACCTCAACTTTTCCTCCTCCCACCTTCCTCCACAACCCCACTCGCCTCTCCTACCTTCAATCCCTTCTCCCTCCCCCCTTCCTCCACAACCCCACTCCCCTCCTACCCTCAACCCTTCTCCCTCACCCACACTCGCCTCTCTCACCTTAAAACCTCAACCCCTTCCCCCTCCCCTTCCTCCACAACCGCACTTCCCCTATACCCCACAAGCCTCAAACCCTTCCCCCTCCCTCCTTCCTCCACAACCCCACTCGCCCTTCCCCCTTTCAGCCCCCATTCCCCCTCTCCCACCCTCACAACCTCAACCCCTTCCCCCTAACTCCCCCTTCCTCCACAACCCCGCTCCCCTCTCCCCCTCTCTTACAGCCTCACCCCCTCCCTTCTCTCCACCCTCCCAAACCTCAACCACTTCCCCCTAACTCCCCCATTCCTCCACATCACCCCACTTTCCCTCCCCTCCCCCACCTCACAACCTCAACCCCGTCTTCCCTCACCCCCCACCTCACAAACCCCACTTTCCTCCCCCCCCCTCACAACCTCAACCCCCGTCTTGCTCCCCTCCTTCCTCCACAACCCACTCCCCTCTCTCCCCTCACAACCTCAACCCCTTCCCCCTCCCCTCCGTCCTCCACAACCCACTTTCCTCCCTCCCTCCTCACAACCTCAACCCCCGTCTTCCCTCCCCTCCCACCTCCCCTCTCCCCCCCTCAGACCTCAACCCCCGTCTTCCCTCCTCCCTCAGCTGGACAAAACATTAGTCAACCTCAAAACCCGACATAAAAAATTCCCACGTAAGAGAACCGATCACTGTACGCCTATCGGATTCATTTCCCCGAGACGAGGCCACGCTTATCGTTAATATTTGAAGTGCGTGGGGCGTGCGCGCGTGGCTGTTTGGAGGGGGAGGGAAGGGGGAGGGGGGGGGGGGAAGGGTGGAAGGGGGAAAGAGGGGGTGCCTTGGTTATCGCGAGGGAGGAAAGAAAATAAAAGTCGGGGGGCATGGAAGGGGGGTTAGGGTGTGTGGGGAGGGGTTGGGCGCAAGGGAGGGAAGGAAGGCAAGTCATTTTTGTCAGGGAAGGTATGTATATAGGTAGATAGATAGGACAAATAGAAACAGATGGTTGGAGAGAGATAGAAAGATATATAGAGGGAAAAGGTACATAGATAAATAGAGAATATATATATATATATATATATATATATATATATATATATATATTATATATATATATATATATATATATATATATATATATAATATATATATATATATATATATATATATATATATATATATATATATATATATTATATATATATATATATATATATATATATATAGAGAGAGAGAGAGAGAGAGAGAGAGAGAGAGAGAGAGAGAGGAGAGAGAGAGAGAGAGAGAGAGAGAGAGAGAGAGAGAGAAGAGAGAGAGAGAGAGAGAGAGAGAGAGAGAGAGAGAGAGAGAGAGAGAGAGAGAGAGAGAGAGAGAGAGAGAGAGAGAGAGAGAGAGAGATAGACAGATAGAGAGAAATCGGAAATTCCTGAACTGTCCTGCAAAGTCACACGCTTCCAAGACGTCACAAATATATCAAAGGAACATAGCAATGTTGTTGTTTAATTATCGTCCTTATTAAAACGCTATTTCCTTTTACGTGCTTTGAATCGTCTTCTTCATACTCACCATCTTCCTTTCTTCTTCCACTCTTCTCCAAATTCTTAAACTTTTTTTTTCTTCATCTTTTAATCTCTTCTCTTTTTTTCTTTCTTATTTTGTTTTCTTTTCTTCCTTAATCCTGCTTTTAATCCTTTCATTCTTCTTCTTCTTCCAAATCTTCCCTTTTTTCTTCCTCTTTTTTCCATATTCTTAATCGTGCTTTTGAATCATTTTCTTCTTCTACAACTTCTTTCTCTTCTTAATTTTTATCTTCCCTTTTTTCCATATCCTTAATCCTGCTATGAATCCTTTCCTTCTTCTTCTTCTTCTTCCAAATCTTCCCTTTTTTCTTCCTCTTTTTTCCATATTCTTAATCGTGCTTTTGAATCATCCTCTTCTTCTACTTCTTTCTCATCTTTCTTTTTCTCTTCCTCTGTCTTATATCTTGATCGTGCTTTGAATCCTTTCCTTCTTTTTCTTCTTCTTCTTACAAACTTTCCCTATTATTTTTTCTCTTTCTTTTTTACTCCTATCATTCTTTAAATCCTCCTCCCCTTTCTTCTTCCTCCTCTTCCCTTTCCCCTTCCTCTATCTCTCCCTTTCCTAAACCATCCCATCTATCTCCCCTTTCTTTAAGGAGATAATTACTGATAAGAATCTCCCATGACGAAGGGGAATAATACCCCCATGGTCACGTGACTCGGCGTTTAGTATGCACAGCTGACCGGCCTGTTTCTCCCGCGAGTTATGAATGAACGTACTCAATCGCCGCCACGCCTCCTTTCGCTGTTTGTAAACGCTGTGTTCTGTTTATTTTGCGTATACAGTCCGAACGTGAGAGGGTATAAGACGGAAGGAAGATAAAAAGGGGGTAGGGAAAAGGAGAGGGAGAAGGAGAGGGCAAAGGGAGGAGAGGTGAAGGAGAAGGTGCGGGAGAGGGAGAGGGAGAGGAAGGATAAAATAACACGGAGGTGGTGAGCGAGAGGGAGGGTGAGAAAGCTAGAATAAGGAGAGAGAAGAAGGGTAAAAGAAACGAAGAGGGTGAAGGAGAAGGTGAGGGAGAGGGAGAGGGAGAGGAAGGATAAAATAACATGGAGGGGGTGAGCGAGAGGGAGGGTGAGAAAGATAGAATAAGGAGAGAGAAGAAGGGTAAAAGAAACGAAGAGGGTGAAGGAGAAGGTGAGGGAGAGGGAGAGGGAGAGGAAGGATAAAAGAAACGGAGGGGTTGAGGGAGAGGGAGGGGAGAGGGAGAGAGAACGAAAGTGAGAAGGAAGGGGAGAGGGAGAGGAAGGAGAAAAGACAGAGATGGAGGGAGAAGCAGAGTGAAAGGGAGAAAAGAGAGATAGAGAGGGAAAGGGAGAGTTAGAGAGAGAAAGAGGGGGAGAGGCAGAAGGAAAGGGAAAGGAAACAGAGAAGTAGAAGAAGAGGGAGAGAGGAGGGAGAGGGACAGAAGAGAGAGAAAGAAGGAGGGCGGCAGTAAAGAAAAAAAGTAGTAATGGGAGAGGGAAATTGAAAAAGAAACCGATATAGAGAAGAAGAGAAGACTAAGAAGAAGAACCAGAAGAAGAAAAGAAAGAGAAAGGAGATAGATAGATAGATTGAAATAGATAGAAAGATAGATAGATAGATAGAGAGAGAGAGAGAGAAGAGGTTAAGAATAAAAAGAAAGATTTAAAAACGAAAACGAAAATAAACTTCACGTAACCCCTTTCAAGATAATTGCAGTGCAAGATATGACCGTGAAAGGGAAATGAAGACGGGAGACAGATAGCCGAAGAAGGAGGGGACAAAGAGAGAGAGAGAGAGAAAGAGAGAGACAGAAAGAGAGAGGGAGGGGGGAGAGGGAGGGAGAGAGAGAGAGAGAGAGAGAGAGAGAGAGAGAGAGAGAGAGAGAGAGAGAGAGAGAGAGAGAGAGAGAGAGAGAGAGAGAGAGAGAGAGAGAGAGAGAGAGAGAGAGAGAGAGAGAGAGAGAGAGAGAGAGAGAGAGAGAGAGAGAGAGAGAGAGAGAGAGAGAGAGAGAGAGAGAGAGAGAGAGAGAGAGAGAGAAAGAGAAAGAGAGAGAAAGAGAAAGAGAGAGATCATACAGGCAGACAGAGAAAGGCAAACAAATAGAGAGAAAAAAAAAAACGAATGAGATTTATAAGTGAAGAACAGTTGAATAGAGAAGCGAAGAGGAACAAAAGAAGAGGAAAGACAAGACGAAAAAAAAGAGGAAAAGGGATAGGATTCGATTGGCTGAAGAAGCAACACCATTCAGATGACATGGTGAATAAGACAACTAAAGAAAAAAGATAAATAAGGATTAAGGAAGTAGACTGAGAAACGAAAACAGAGGGGAAGAGACATCTGCAATGGGAAGTAGTGAAATAATAAACAAGGGGAGAGGATGGAAAACAGGGATAAAGGGAATTACAAATAACTTGAAGAAAGAGGGGTGTAAAGATTAATATAGAATGAGATAGAGTGCTAGAGAGAAGAGAGAGAGGGACTGACACACAGAGAGAGAGAGAGAGAAAGAAAAGAAAAATATCAAGTAAAAAATAAAATAAACACAAAAACAAAACATCCCAAATCCAAAATAATACATCTGGCATGCTGATGAAAGTGATTAAAAAAGAAAGAAAGAAAGAAAGAAAGAAAAAAACGAAGTAGAAAAGGAAAAAAAATATCGCACCAAAAAACAACAGCGGACTTTCAAATCAGATTGGAGTCTTCATAAAACGTAATGATTTCCGGTCGGGAGATCAAAGGGTTAAATGGGAAACGTTTTCGAGATGGACTGACGCTGTGCAACCTCCTCCTCCAATTTTTTTTGCTGTCTTTCTTCCTCGTCTCCATATACTCTCCTTCCCTTTCTTCTTCTTCTTCTTCTTTCTTCTCTTCCTTCTCTCCTCCTCTTTTTTCCTCTTCCCCCTCTCCTCCTCCTCCTTTTCCTCCCTCCTCCTACTCTTACCTCCTCCTCCTCTCCTCCCCTTTCCCCTTCCCCTCCTCCTCCTCCTCCTTCTCCTCCTACTCCTCTTCCCCCTCCCTCCTCCCTCCTCCTCCTCCCTTCCTCTTCCTCCCCTTTCCTCCTCCTCCTCTCCTCTTCTCCTTCCCCCTCCTCCTCCTCTTCCTCCCCTTCCCCCTCCTCCTCCTCCCCCTCCCCTCTCCTCTTTCCTTCTCCCTCCTCCTCTTTTCCTTCTCCTCCTCCTCCTCCTCCTCCTCCTTCCCTTCACCCTCTTCCCTCCTCCTCCCCCCTCCCTTTCCTCCTCCTCCCTCCTTTTCCTCCTCCTCCTCCTACTACTTTTCCTCTTCCTTCTCCTCCTCCTCCTCCTCCCTCCCTTTCCTCCTCCTCCTCCTACTCTTCCTCTTCCTTCTCCTCCTCCTTCTCCTTCCCTTCCCTCTCCTCCTCCACCTCCCCTTCTCCTTCTCCTCGTCCTCCCCTTCCCCTCCTCCTCCTCCCCTTCTTCTCCTCCTACTCTTCCCCTTCCTTCTCCTCCTCCTCCCCTTCCCTTCCCCCTCCTCCACTTCCCCTTCTTCCTCCTTCCCCTTCCCTCCTCCTCCTCTCCTCCCCCTCCTTTCTTCCCCTCCTCCTGCTCCTCCTCCACCTCCCCTTCTCCTCTCCTCCTCCCTCCTCCTCTCCTCCTCCCTCTTCCTCCTCTCCTCCCCCTCTTCCTCCTCCTCTTCCCTCCCTTTCCTCCTCCTCCTCTTGGTTTCCTGTGTGATGCGCCGAAGAAATTAGATGTTATTAAATACTTCAAAGTGATACGAGACACGATCTGATTAATTAGTTTGGGTCTGCAAGGTAGAACTCGAACATTGCGAACTATAAGTCGTGAAAATTAATTTGATAAAACACGTGATAGAAAGAAAGAGAGATAAATATATGTGTATTGGCGAAGAATCTGTAACTGTAAGTTCTTTTAAAAACAAAATAAAATAAAATCCGATTCATGCAAGCAAGCAAAACTAAACAAGTTTTTTTTTTCTCTCTTTCTATCTTTCTTTCTTTCTTTGTCTCTCTCTTTCTCTCTCTCTCTCTCTCTCTCTCTCTCTCTCTCTCTCTCTCTCTCTCTCTCTCTCTCTCTCTCTCTCTCTCTCTCTCTCTCTCTCTCTCTCTCTCTCTCTCTCTCTCTCTCTCTCTCTCTCTCTCCTCCCTCTCCTCCCTCCCCCTCCCTCCCTCCCCTCCTTCCCTCCTTCCCTCCATCGCCTATCAAGCATAACCCTTTCACGAGATAAATATCCTTCACCAATCACAAGCCCCCGAGAGCGAGTGAGTCAACAGTAGCATAAAATCCGCCTTAGGAAAACACGGACGTATCTCGTGGCATCGTGGAGGCGGCACTCGGAAGCCTCGATGGCGCCCCGAGATGACAAGTCCCCGGTACAGTACAGAGAGAGGAGGGAGGAGAGGGAGGAGAGAGAGAGGAGAGAGAGAGAGGGAGAGAGGGGAGGGGAGAGGGAGAGGAGAGGAGAGGGAGAGGGAGAGGGAGAGGGAGAGGAGAGGAGGGAGGAGGAGGGAGGAGAGGAGAGAGAGAGAGAGAGAGAGAGAGAGAGAGAGAGAGAGAGAGAGAGAGAGAGAGAGAGAGACAGAAGAACAGAGAGAGAGAGAGAGAGAGAGAGAGAGAGAGAGAGAGAGAGAGAGAGAGAGAGAGAGAGAGAGAGAGAGAGAGAGATAGACAGAGAGAGAGAGAGAGAAGGTAAAAGGTGCTTTGTGTTGCCCGAGACGCGAAGCCGAGAGCGGCAGTGTCTGTCGGCGGAGCACTCAAGGGGCCAGACGGGGGTCACTGGAGCCACGTTGGCACTCCTTGGCACCGGACTTGTTAGCTCGCTCTCGACTCGTGGCTGTGGGGTTGAGGGGCACGCGGTCGGGTCCTGTTTGGCTTGATTTGGTCGTTGGGTCGTTTGGTTGTTCGTGGGAGATTGGTTTGATTGGTTATGTGTCTGTTTGTTTTGTATTTGCATCTCGTTCTGTCTCTGTCTGTCTGTTTGTTTGTCTAGATCTCTCTCTCTCTCTCTCAATCTATCTATCTATCTTTCCCTTTCTCTTCTTTTCTTTCTATATATTGTTTTGTATTTGCATCTCTCTCTGTCTCTGTCTGTCTGTCTCTCTCTCTCTCTCTCTCTCTCTCTCTCTCTCTCTCTCTCTCTCTCTCTCTCTCTCTCTCTCTCTCTCTCTCTCTCTCTCTCTCTCTCTCTCTCTCCACCCCCACACACAAACAAATGTGCATAAATACACACACATACACAGATATGCACAGTATGTATATCCTGCGGGAAGTATTCCGACCAACTATACTTCTTTGCCCTAACCTAGTTAAAAAAAAGAGAAAAATGGCTGATTTGAAGCTTCCTTTGAGCCAACATCAGGTATTTTTCCATTCCGTAATTTCACTTATCAGGAATGAAGCCTTTGCCAATCACCCAGTCACCCAATCACTTTATCAAAGCGGCAGGTTTTAGTTCGTAACTTGTTCTAGATGAATAGATCAGTAACGTCATACTTCTCACGACACGAGCAAAAAAAAAAAAAAAAAGAAAAAGAAAAGAAATCATGACACGAGAGAGAGAAAAAAAATAATCACAAAATAATCTAAAGCAACTCTTCTATAACAAAGGGTAATGAATTATCTATTTTAAAAAAAAAAACTTCACTCCATCTCTTCACAATAAAAAAAAACAAGACCACGAGGAATAAAGAACAAAGAACAAAAAAAATCTTCGACCAGACAAAGATCGTCATTTCCCTAGAACTCCAGAACAAGAACATTAAGAACTTTGCTTTTCACAAACTAAAGCCAAGACTTCCTGCTAACAAATAACCCAGAACGCAAGTTTCGAAACGCGGTATACAAGCTCAGCATAATTCATCTTAGCAGGAGACAGGCCTGGAGGACAGCGCTGGCAAAACTTCACTCGGGACAAATGCAACACAGAAGTTCGGGGCGTGGCGCTGTGTTCTACGGAAGGGAAATATTCCGTTATTATTGTTTTTCTCTTCATTTTTTTTTTTTTTTGGGGGGGGTTAATGAGGCTTTCAGAAATTTTCTCCATCTCCTTTCCCCTCATCCTCTCCTTCTCCTTCACCCTCTCCGTCTCTTTTATCCTTCTTCTCCCTCTCCCTCTCTCTTACCCTCTCCCTCACCCTCTCCGCCTCTTTTATCCTTTCTCTCCCTCTCCCTCTCCTTCATCTTCACCCTCTCCGTCTCATTTATCCTTTCTCTCCCTCTCCTTCACCCTCTCCGTCTCTTTTATCCTTCTCTTCCCTCTTTATCCCCCCCCTCCCTCTCCATCTTTCTATCCAGAGAACGCAGACCTCAAACCCAGGACTCAAACATCCTGTTGCAAATTATTTCGGCTTCACAGATCTTTAAGAGGAATTGTAAAAAAATCATTTATTATCATGGATGTCAATGATACTAAATTCCTTTGATTAGATCCTGGATTCATGTTATTGCTAAAACTTAATCAAGTCCCTGAATCATGGCCAATCTACTTATAAAATTTCACATGATTGTAATTTCTCACCTTATCCAGCTAAGAAAGTAACAAACCAAGGGACCAGACACTTAGCCAATCAAAAAAATCCAGTGAACTAAGAGAATTTTACCCATTATCCAACAAACAAACAAACGATATAATGTTTAATTTACCAAAAATTATAATAATAATAAAGACATGAATAATAATAATGATAATAATAAATGATGATGATAATAATAATGATAATAATATAATAATAATAAAATAATAATAATAATACAATAATGATTATAATAAATAATGATAATAATAATAATAATAATAATAATAATAATAATAATAATAATAATAATAATGATAATAATAGTAATAACAATAACAATAATGATAATAATAATGATGATGATGATGATAATAATAGAATAATAATAATAATATATAATAATAATAATAATAATAATAATAATAATAATAATAATAATAATAATAATAAAAATAATAATAATAATTATAATAATCAAGAATAATAATAATAAATAACACACAGACATGAAACAATTCCCACATCATCAGAAACCATAAATATGTTGGAGTAAGTGACTTCATGTCCGTTGTGTAAGTTGCAATGAGAAAGATACGTTAATATGCTAATCACCCAATCACCTTACTTAAGCGGCAGGATTTAGTTCGGAACTTATTCTAGATGAATAAATCAGTAACCATATTTTTCAGGACATAAGTAAAAAAAAAAAAGAATAATAAAAGAATTAAAGTTACCCTTCAAACAAAGGGTTGTGAATTATTCGGTGGAAAAGTATAACAAATTCATTCCATCTCTTCACAATGAAAAAAAAAAATAATAATAATACAAGACCACGAAGAATAAAGAACAAAGAACAAAAAAAAAATCTTCGACCAGACAAAGATCGTCATTTCCCTAGAACTCCAGAACAAGAACATTAAGAACTTTGCTTTTCACAAACTAAAGCCAAGACTTCCTGCTAACAAATAACCCAGAACGCAAGTTTCGAAACGCGGTATACAAGCTCAGCATAATTCATCTTAGCAGGAGACAGGCCTGGAGGACAGCGCTGGCAAAACTTCACTCGGGACAAATGCAACACAGAAGTTCGGGGCGTGGCGCTGTGTTCTACGGAAGGGAAATATTCCGTTATTATTGTTTTTCTCTTCATTTTTTTTTAGGTGGGGGGGGGGTTAATGAGGTTTTTGAAAAATGTCTCCATCTCCTTTTCCCTCATCTTCTCTTTCTCCTTCACCCTCTCCTCTTTTATCCTTCTTCTCCCTCTCCCTCTCCCTCTTCGCCTCTTTTATCCTTCCTTCTTCCTCTCCCTCACCTCTCCCTCTCCCTCTTCTTCTTTTATCCTTCCTCTCCCTCTCCCTCTCCTCATCCTCACCCTCTCCGTCTCTTTTATCCTTCCTCTCCCTCTCCCTCTCCGTCTCTTTTATCCTTCTTTTCCCTCTTTATCCTCCCCCTCCCTTTCCATCTTTCTATCCAGAGAACGCAGACCTCAAACCCAGGACTCAAACATCCTGTTGCAAATTATCGGCTTCACAGATCTTTAAGAGGAATTGTAAAAAATCATTTATTATCATGGATGTCAATGATACTAAATTCCTTTGATTGGATCCTGGATTCACGTTATTGCTAAAACTTAATCAAGTCGCTGAATCATGGCCAATCTACTTATAAAGTTTCACAACATGATTGTAGTTTTTCACATTGTCCAGCTAAGAAAGTAACAAACCAAGAAACCAAACAGTCAGCCAATAAAAAATCCAGTGAACTAAGAGAACTTTACCCATTATCCAACAAACAAATAAACGATATAATGCTTAATTTACCAAAAATTCTAATAATAATAAAGACATGAATAATAATAATAATAATAATACTGATAATAATGAATAATAATAATAATACTGATAATAATAATAATAATGATAATGATAATAATAATAATAATAATAATAATAATAATAATAATAATAATAATAATAATAATGATAATAATAGTAATAACAATAACAATAATGATAATGATAATGATGATGATGATGATATAATAAATAATAGTAATAATAATAATAAATATAATAATAATAATAAAATAATAATAATAATAATAATAATAATAATAATAATAAATAATAATAATAATATAATATAATGATAAAATTATAATAAATAATAATATAATAATAAAAAATAATAATAATAATAATATAAAGAATAATAATAATACATGACACACAGACATGAAACAATTTTCCACACTATCAGAAACCATAAATATGTTGGAGTAAGTAACTTCATGTCCGTTGTGTAAGTTGCAATGAGAAAGATACGTTAATACTAATCACCCAATCACCTTGCTTAAGCGGCAGGATTTAGTTCGGAACTTATTCTAGATGAATAAATCAGTAACCATATTTTTTAGGACATAAGTGAAAAAAAAAGAAAGAAAAATTTAAGTTACCCTTCAAACAAAGGGTTGTGAATTATTCGGTGGAAAAGTATAACAAATTCATTCCATCTCTTCACAATGAAAAAAAAAAAAAAAAAATAATACAAGACCACGAGGAATAAAGAACAAAGAACAAAAAAAAAAAAAAAAAAAATCTTCGACCAGACAAAGATCGTCATTTCCCTAGAACTCCAGAACAAGAACATTAAGAACTTTGCTTTTCACAAACTAAAGCCAAGACTTCCTGCTAACAAATAACCCAGAACGCAAGTTTCGAAACGCGGTATACAAGCTCAGCATAATTCATCTTAGCAGGAGACAGGCCTGGAGGACAGCGCTGGCAAAACTTCACTCGGGACAAATGCAACACAGAAGTTCGGGGCGTGGCGCTGTGTTCTACGGAAGGAAATATTCCGTTATTATCGTTTTTCTCTTCATTTTTTTTAGGGGGGGGTTAATGAGGCTTTCACAAATTTCTCCATCTCCCTTTCCCTCACCCTCTCCGTCTGTTTTATCCGTCCTCTCCCTCTCCCTTTCTCTCACCCTCTCCCTCTCCCTCTCTCTACGTAAGGGAAATATTCCGTTATTATTGTTTTTCTCTTCATCTTGAGGGGGATAATGAGGCTTTCTCAAATGTCTCTGTCTCCCTTTCCTTCATCCTCTCCTTCTCCTTCACCCTCTCCGTCTCTTTTATCCTTCTTCTCCCTCTTCTTCTCTCTTACCTCTCCCTCTCCCTCTTCGCCTCTTTTATCCTTCCTCTCCCTCTCCCTCTCCTTCATCCTCACCCTCTCCGTCTCTTTTATCCTTCCTCTCCCTCTCCCTCTGTCTCACCCTCTCCATCTCTTTTATCCTTCCTCTCCCTCTCCCTCTCCTTCACCCTCTCCGTCTCTTTTATCCTTCTTTTCCCTCTTTATCCTCCCCCTCCCTCTCCATCTTTCTATCCAGAGAACGCAGACCTCAAACCCAGGACTCAAACATCCTGTTGCAAATTATTTCGGCTTCACAGATCTTTAAGAGGAATTGTGCAAATTCATTTATTATCATGGATGTCAATGATACTAAATTCCTTTGATTGGATCCTGGATTCACGTTATTGCTAAAATTTAATCAAGTCCCTGAATCATGGCCAATCTACTTATAAAGTTTCACAACATGATTGTATTTTTCACCTTATCCAGCTAAGAAAGTAACAAACCAAGATACCAAACAGTTAGCCAATAAAAATTCAGTGAACTAAGAGAACTTTACCCATTATCCAACAAAAAAACGATATATGTTTAATTAAAAATTACAATAATATAAACATGAATAATAATAATAATAATAATAATAACAATAATAATAATAATAATAATATAATAATAATAATAATAATAATATAATAATAATAATAATAATAATAATAATAACATTATATATTATTATTATTATATTATGATAATAATAATAATAATAATGATAATAATAATGATGATGATAATATTAATAATAATAATAATATAATAATAATAACAATAAAATAATAATAACGAAAAAGAATAATAATAATACATGACACACAGACATGAAACAATTTTCCACACTATCAGAAATAAATATGTTGGAGTAAGTAACTTCATGTCCGTTGTGTAAGTTGCAATGAGAAAGATACGTTAATATACTTTTTTCTTAGATATGATACAAGGAAATTGACACTTACGGACAATATTGAAGGAAATAAAAAGAAGAGGAAGAAGGAAGGAGTAGGAGGAAAATATTAGTAATAATAACAATGACAACAACAACAACAATAATAACAATAATAATAATAATAATAATAATAATAATAATTATTATTATTATTATTATTATGATAAGAAGGAGGAGGAAGTATATCAAATGCATAGAATAAGAGTGGTAATCAACAAATCAAAAAGTATATAAAAAAAAAGAAAATGAAATAAGGAAAGTGTATACAATAGAGAATAAAAACAACAATAACAAACAACAACAAACAACAACAACAACAGCACAACAACAACAACACAACAACAACAGCAACAACAACAACAACAACAACTTCAACAACAACAACAACAACATCAAACAGTGGAGAATAAGGACACAAGCATAAATAAAAAATCGGCTTCGTGAGATAAAAGACGAGAGATTGCGTCTATGTATAAAGACTATCGAGCAGGTAACAGCAAAGAGGGAAATTGCAGCTGGAAGCGTGGAAGAGAATTACACAAGAGAGTAAATGGAAGAGCGGGGAAACGTAGGAAGAAGGAAATGTTGAAAGAATACAGAGTAAGAAATGGTGCAGAAGAAAGTGGAAACACGTGTGAGCTGTGAGTTATATCGGGCTGTTAAAGACACACTCATTTACTCATTCACTCACTCACTCATTTACTCACTCACACTGACACACTCACTTACTTTCACACTCACAGACAATTATACACACACACGCACACATATATATGTATATGTATAATTTATTTATCTTTCTATCTATCTATCTATCTGTCTATAGACACACACACACACACAAACACACACACACACACACATTATATGTATATATATATTATATATATATAATATATATATATATATATATATATATATATATATATATATATATATATATATATATATATATATATATATATATATTTCTGTATGCATATACGTACCCATGTACGCATGTGTAAAGACGTATACAGGTTATGTTAACGAAAATGGTTTTGATTTCTGCGTGGTGTTAACCTGCAAAATTCTTAATGGATGTGCAAAGTTAGCTGTCTATTTGTTTCGCATGAGAAGTCTTCATGTTGAGTTTGCATGATAAATTTACGATATTTATGACTGTTTTCTGCGTGTTGTATTTTTTTCCTTGCTCTGTTGTAGGCTTGTATGATTAGGGAAATTTTAAAATATTATTTTTTCTTAATCTAGATTAATAATACACTTTGTTAAGACTAATGAAAAATAGAATGATACGAGGATGGAAGAAGTACATGAGGAATACGAATATGAAAGGATTGAAAGAAGGAATAACAAATGCGCAGAGAAGAAATCTAAAATAAACGTAAGGAAAGGCAATTAAACATTAGAAAAACAAGAAAAGAAAGAAAAAAAATCAAGAATAGGGAATAAAGTAAATTAATGTTAGGAATTTGCGCATTTCTTCATACACATCCTCCGAAAATCATTCTCTCAAAATAAGACATTTTTCATACATAGTATTAAAAAAATGCATATAATCAAAACGAATCCTAAGCAATATGGTATGCAATAAAAAAAATGCATATAATACGTTAACGTCCTCGATTCACGCCTTTGATAATATGACTATGACCTTTTATCTCTTCTAAAAGTATATTACACTTTAATATTA
>NW_020870650.1:271521-286521 GCF_003789085.1 Penaeus vannamei | reverse complement strand
GGACATCATTGGTTAATAAATCTGACTATTGCAATTGATAGCTCTTACTGCATTTATAAGTAAGGTAATGCTCGTAGGATGAGAAGTCTCCTGGACCAAGACCAAGATTCAGGAATTTAAAGAAGCTATTCAATCGATACATGCTTGAAGGCCTCGAAGTCACCAAGATTTTGAGATATCTACGTTGTGTAGATCAATTCTGGTTTCACTGGCAACGAAGTCCGCATATTGAATGGTCTGGCAATAGAAAGCATGAACTCCCTCGTGAGAATATCTGGAGTACTTAGCTATGTATCTCCAGGACCATGATTTGCTATTTTATCTTCATAATAGCGTAATCTGGATCCTACTATGTGTCTTGCAGTCTCACAATTTTTGCAAAGGGTTCGTGCATCACATCATGAGATAGGATTTACATTATGTGTTTAATAAACATCTACGTACCCACATACATCCTCACCCTTAGCCCTATCGCAGCTGTAGTTTTTCCGTGTAAAAATGGATCTTGTGCTACAAATGATCTGTACAATTAGAATGTTTTTTTTTTTTTATTAATAAATTAGATAGAATAAGCTAATGTAAACATGTTAATATTCAGCAATATTCTATACATAATGGAATGACTATATTCCTTTAAAATAACGTGCTAATGTGTGTAAGTCCCCCCCCCTCTCCTCTCTCTCTCCCTCTCTCTCTCTCTCTCTCTCCTCTCTCTCTCTCTCTCCCCACCCCACCACTTACACCCCACCCCATCCCACCAACACATCCACCCATCCCCCCCACCCCCCAACACACACCTCCACAATCCACCCATCCACACTGAGGAATGTTGCTGTACATTCTCACATAGTTGACACACGAGTTGGAGATTCATACCAGGCCCTTTCTGGCTGGAATGTCGACCCGCCCGAAGGTGGTGTGAAAATCCGCCCACGCTGGAATGTCTCAGGATCCACGCGGGTGAACTTCTGTCGCGTGTCTGGCGTTGTTTTAGCTGATATTTTAACTTTTGGGGATATTTTTAAAATTTGTTTTTTAATTATTTTGCATGACTGAAAAAAGGAATGTTTATTTTTGTCTGCATGTCACAAATTATTATTATTTTTGTTATTGTTGTTTTATCATCAGTAACATTAGTAGTATCATGATTATTATCATTATTATTACTATTGTTTTTATAATGTTATTGTTATCATAATAACAATAATAATTATCATTATTATGATCATCATAATGATGACATAATAATACTATTATCATATTATTAAATAATAATAATTATTATTATTATCAGTATCATTATTGCTGTCACTACTGTCATTTTTATTGTGAATAATCCTTCTATTTCTATTATCATTAATAGTATCATTATCTTTTTTTAACTCTAAAGTTTTTATTATTATTATTTTTGTTATTATCATTATCATTATTATTGTTATTATTTTTGTTACTATCGTTATCATTATTATTGTTATTATAACATTATCATTATTATTTTATTATTATTATTTTCATTATCATGGTTATTATTTTTATCCTTACATCTACTACTACAATTCCTACTATTTATATTATTAAAAATATCATTATCGTCATTATCATTACCGTTATTATCATTTTCAGTAATATGGTTGTGATTTTCATCATCATCATCATCATCATCATCATCGTCATCATCATATCATCATCATCATTATCATTATTATTATTATTCTAATTATTAGCAGTAGCAGAAGTATCAGTATTATCATTGTTATCATTATCATAATCGTTTTCATCATGATATTAGTATCATTTTCATTTATTACTTCTCAAATAATCATTGTTTGTTTTTTTTGCCATTGTTTTCTTTTATTATCATTGTCATTTTCATTTTCACTATTATCAACATCATCATCATACTGAAATAATTATTACTATTTCTATATTCATAAATTCATTAAACTTCTTTCGATAATGGTAAATGCAGTGATATCGATAATAATGATATTAACTGGAATATCTAGAACAGATGCAAGGAAAAAAAAAAAATGTAAACTTAGAATGATAAATATATATATATATATATATATATATATATATATATATATATATATATATATATATAAAGAGAAAAATAAAACTAAACAAAGGTTTTAGATTTTTTAAAGCAAACAGGCTCTCATCTTCCCCTTTAACTTTGTAACCTCATTTTTGTTCGTATTTTTTTGTAAGACATTTCCTTTTTTCTCATTGATCAAAGCCAGACTGACAAATTTCACGCTCCATTAAGAACAACTGAGCGTGGATTCAGAGAAGTGTCGCCGAGTGTGTTTGGTCGATAACTTACGCTAGTTGGTAAATAACTGTCGTTGTTTATTACGCAGATGCCAAAACAACGTACTATTCACGGGGTGTTATTCATTAGGAAAAGATCCAGCAGTACGAAGGGGAAGGGCTGGATCAGTAGCAACTCGAGGAGGTGTCATGACGGCTGTTTTGATGATTATGTAATTAAAATATAGCCCTTAAAATAATTATTTTCCATCCCTTTTGAAAATTGAAAAGACCAAAATGATCGACCGTATTCATAGAGCATCCGTAACGTTTGTGCCGCCATGTAAATAAACCCCATGTGCTTTTTTCCAATAGAATCAGACGCCATGACACCCTCGAGTTGCTACTGATCTAGCCTTTGCCGAGTACGAAGTGAAGGAGGATAGAGAATGCTGAGGAGTTGCTTGAATAGATGTGAAATTTGTGAGAGATTAAGTTGAATGTTGAGGAGATAATATGCATTATGTTATTAGCTAAATGTTGAAGGTATATGTAATGTTTTTAATTTCAATGTTGAAGAGATGATACGTGTTAAGCACGGATTATTATTTACCGTTGACGAGATATTATTTCTATTTTCATCCCTGTTGTTGTCGTTTTTTTTAGGAAAGATATAATGAAATGTTGAGAAAACGACAGTTGTATTAAATATTATTTACAACGGAAAGAAGATAGAGGTGTAAAGTATGGAGTAATAACACGAGGAAGATACAAGGGGTGTTTTTAACGTAGATCAGTCTTCAGGGAAAAATTGTTTTTAAGGGAAAATGAAATTTTATTAATCGAGTGGCAGATAAACAAGTTGTTCTGTAAGCTTAGAAGAACGAAAGTAAAGGAAAATGAAATGACAAATTCGAAGAAGATGGTAGACAGATAGAAGACAGAGTGTGGAGGTGAAAAATCCTTACTTGTCTGGCAATTTTGAGACATTCTTGAGACGTTAATTTGATGTCTTAGTCGGCAACTGAGTGGAAAAGGCCGAGGCAGAGAAAGGAAAGAGTTAAGGAAAAAAAACTTTATAATTCATACATTTACAATAATATCATTAAGACATATACATCTGTAAAGTTTTTTCCATATACGGACTTCTCTTTTGACTACGGTTTCCATTGCTATAAAAAAAAAAAAAAAAAAAAAAAAAAAATCTGTCCGATTTCTGGGCAGTGTCAGATTTTTTCAGGATAAAATAGAGTGCCGAACCACCTGTTACATTTCCTCATTTACTTCGTGTCCTTTCCTGTATTCTCCTATTTTCCCTAATTATGCGTCTCTTAGGCAAACCTGCGAACTTCAGTAATCAATCAATTCTAGCAAAAGTTCCACGTACCAGAAAATTACGACAAAAACTTTATTGCCTGGAAAAATCTCCTGATTCTCATTACATTTAGTGCTTCCTGTGCAAAACTGACGTCGCTTTTGTTGTTAGAAACCCGAAATAATAGTAACCAAATCTGTTAATCATCTGAAGAAGAAAGGCATCCTAATTATATGAACTGGGAAAAGACCACTTGTGAAAACAACGTTCACTTGGTCTTATGACAGTCGAATGGGAAGTATTGAAAGGAAAATACACGACTATTATGAATGGTTACTTGGTACGATGGAATGGAAAACAACACAACTTCAAAGAGAAAATCTTAATCCCTTTATACAGTATTCCATATAAACGTCTGTATCCTTCGGGTTAGAGACTCATCCCAAACACGAACGATGGAGCATGCATAGAAGAATATCCTGGTATCCCTTTTATCGAAATCTACATCGATTTTTTTTTCTACGATAAGCAAATTGCAACTGGATCACTTAAAAACGTTGAACAAAAAATGTACTTCCTCTTCTACATATCAATAAAAACATGAAATTAATAAAACAAAGCATAAAAGATAGAAAAGTAGAATGCACATGAAAGCACGTTCACAGTTGGCACTGAAAGGATTTTAGAGATAAAGTTGAGGGAAATATTTGTGTCTGTCGCCATGTCGGACAGTGTGGATTGATCGCTTCCTCCGCTTGTGGCTGTGAAGAGAGGGTTTTTCCTGCAGTTGCTTGGTGTCCGTGGTGTTTGAAAACGGATTTTGTGGCGAAAAGGAAAGAGCCTTTTTATATCTAGAAGAGGGGAAGCTGTTTAGGAAAGGAAGAGAAAAGTGGTTTATGTGAAAGGGGAAAGTGTCCTGTGAGCGAAGGGAAAAGAGTGTGTGCGAAAATGAAAGGAGGATGGGAGAGATAGACGAAAAAAAAAAACTTTAATGGCAAGAGAAAGGTTTGATATTATCAGATGGGAAAGGGGGGGGGGCTTTAGATATAAAATGTCACCCCATTTTACACCGAAGTGAACGACTTCATATCCGCAGTCAATAGGATATGATTCCAGGCATAAGATACCCATCTTTATCAAAACGAAGAGATTAATTTCCCAGCACATAGAATATGATATCCCGCAGAGAATATTTCAGGCGAAAATTGTAAGCGTATTGTACGTAGCAATGGACAAAACATAAAGAAAATTGTAGTATCATGATTGGAAAGGAAAAGTGATTATCTGAGACAGATATATTTTAGTTAACGAAAGGAAACGGGTAACTGAAGAAAATAAGGAACTGGTTAACCGTTAACATGAGAATTGTAGTATCATGATTGGAAAGGAAATGTGATTGAGACGTATATAATATAGTTAGCGAAAGGAAAGAGAACTGGAGAAAAAGGAAACTGGTTAACTGTTAACATAAGGAGAATTGTAGTATCATGATTGGAAAGGAAAGGTGATTACTGAGACGTATATAATTTAGTTAGCGAAAGGAAATGGTTAAAGGGAGAAAACTGGAAAAAAAGGAAACTGGTAACTGTTAACATGAGGAGAATTGTAGTATTATGATTGGAAGGGAAAAGGGATTATCTGAGACGGATATATTTTAATAAAGGAAAGGGTCAAGGGAGCGTTTTGTCTGAATTGCTAAAATCACATTTTTTGGTCGTGTAAAAAAAACAATTACATTTTCAGATAGTTTATAGGGCAAACGAGTACAAAGGTCGGCCATATAGACACGTAAAAAGGGAATAAAGTACTTAATTATTATTTACTTCTGGAAAGGCCAGTGTGTGCATGCATGAAATAACTTTGTGTTACTGATTCATCAAACTTTATGTTTTCATTTACATATTTTTTCATTAGGTTATGATTTAGAATCTGGTTGGTGATGAGGGTTCTGCACACAGGAATGAATGGGAAAATTCAGGCCCATAGCTTAAAAAAAGGAAGAAAATTAAAAACGAAAACGAGACAGGATCTTTTCAATGCATAGAAAACGAGTAGAAGAAATAATTCTTATTTATATCTGCTATTACTACTCACGCTTCCTTGATTCTGTATTTGTCTAATCACTTTTTTAACATTTAATTAGTTGGTAATTTATTACAGTATATATTCTCCCTCTTATTATTATTATCATTTTCATTAATAATGAGGATGATAATAAAATCTTATCATCATTATTGTTATTATTTTTTATTATTAATATTGTCAGAATCTTATGGTCATTATTCTTAACATCATCGCTGTCGACATCATCGTCATCGTCATTGTCATCATCATCACCATCACCATCTAATAAATATATATATATATATATATATATATAATATTCTTTCTTTCTTTTTTTTACAAACAAGCTATCATCTTCCCCTTTAACTTTGTAATCTCTTTATTGTTCGTTTTTTTTTTTTCTCTCCTGTAAGACGTTTCCTTTTTTTTCTCGTTCAAAGCCAGAATAACAAATTTCACGCTCCATTAAGCATCATGTAGAACAACAGAGCGTGGATTCAGATAAGTGTCGCCGAGTGTGTTTGGTCGATAACTTACACTAGTTGGTAAATAACTGTCGTTGTTTATTACGCAGATGCCAAAACAACGTACTATTCACGGGGTGTTATTCATTAGGAGAGGGGCCGGGAGTACGAAGGGGGATCTTCTGATACATATATTTTTTACTTTTTTTTCTTTCAAAATAACGAAGGAAATCACAGTGGTTCATTATACCAAGCAGCTCTCTCTCTCTCTCTCTCTCATCCTGACGTAAAGAACGGACGTTCCAAGACCCCACCCTGGCTTCCCGCCTGAGGTTCAGTCTCTGGCAGTCACACCGGATGGATGCCACCTCTGCCACCCCACCGACGCTGCCTATATAAAAGGGGGCGGGCTGTGTACCCATCATCCACGTGGGGGGCTGGATCAGTAGCAACTCGAGGAGGTGTCATAGCGCCTGTTTTGATTATTTAATTAAAATATAATCCTTAAAATAATTATTTTCCATCCTTTTTTTGAAAATTGAAAAGACCAAAATGATCGACCGTATTCATAGAGCATCCGTAACGTTTGTGCCGCCATGTAAATAAACCCCATGTGCTTTTTTCCAATAGAATCAGACGACATGACACCTCCTCGAGTTGCTACTGATCTAGCCTTCCCCGAGTACGAAGTGAAGGAGGATAGAGAATGCTGAGGAGTTGCTTGAATAGATGTGAGATTTGTGAGAGATTAAGTTGAATGTTGAGGAGATAATATGCATTATGTTATTAGCTAAATGTTGAAGGTATATGTAATGTTTTTAATTTCAATGTTGAAGAGATGATACGTGTTAAGCACGGATTATTATTTACCGTTGACGAGATATTATTTCTATTTTCATCTCTGTTGTCGTAATTTTAGGAAAGATATAATGAAATGTTGAGAAAACGACAGTTGTATTAAATATTATTTACAACGGAAAGAAGATAGAGGTGTAAAGTATGGAGTAATAACACGAGGAAGATACAAGGGGTGTTTTTAACGTAGATCAGTCCAGGGAAAAATTCTTTGTAAGGGAGAAATGAAATTATTAATCGAAATGAAATTATTAATCGAGTGGCAGATAAACAAGTTGTTCTGTAAGCTTAGAAGAACGAAAGTAAATGAAAATGAAATGATAAATTCGAGGAAGAGGGTAGATAGATGAACAGATGACAGAGTGTGGAGGTGAAAAATCCTTACTTGTCTTGCAATTTTGAGACATTCTTGAGACGTTAATTTGATGTCTTAGTCGGCAACTGAGTGGAAAAGGCCGAGGCAGGGAAAGGAAAGAGTTAAGGAAAAAAAACTTTTAATTCATACATTTACAATAATATCATTAAGACATATACATCTGTAAAGTTATTTTTCCATATACGGATTTCTCTTTTGACTACGGTTTCCATTGCCGGATCTCATGCAAAAAAAAAAAAAAAAAAAAAAAAATAAAATAAATAATAAAATAATAAAATAAATAAATAAATAATAATAATAATAATATAAAAATTTGTTGTCCGATTTCTGGGCAGTGTCAGATTTTTTCAGGACAAAATAGAGTGCCGAACCACCTGTTACATTTCCTCATTTACTTCGTGTCCTTTCCTGTATTCTCCTATTTTCCCTAATTATGCGTCTCTTAGGCAAACCTGCGAACTTCAGTAATCAATCAATTCTAGTAAAAGTTCCACGTACCAGAAAATTACAGCAAAAACTTAATAGCTGGGAAAAATCTCGTGATTCTCATTACATTTAGTGCTTCCTGTGCAAAACTGACGTCGCTTTTGTTGTTAGAAACCCGAAATAATAGTAACCAAATCTGTTAATCATCTGAAGAAGGAAGGCATCCTAATTATATGAACTGGGAAAAGACCACTTGGTCTTACGACAGTCGAATGGGAAGTATTGAAAGGAAATATATATTGTTACCATAATACACGACTGTTATGATTGGTTACTTGGTACGATGGAATGGAAAACAACACACGAGTCTTTTTGCAAAGCCTTCAAAGAGAAAATCTTAACCACTTTATACAGTAAATTCCATATAAACGTCTGTATCCTTCGGGTTAGAGACTCATCCCAAACACGAACGATGGAGCATGCATAGAAAAAATATCCTGGTATCCCTTTTATCGAAATCTACATCGACTTTTTTTTTTTTACAATAAGCAAATTGCAACTGAATCAACTTGAAAACGTTGAACAAAAAATGTACTTCCTCTTCTACATATCAATAAAAACATGAAATTAATAAAACAAAGCATAAAAGATAGAAAAGTAGAATGCACATGAAAGCACGTTCACAGCTGGCACTGAAAGGATTTTAGAGATAAAGTTGAGGGAAATATTTGTGTCTGTCGCCATGTCGGACAGCGTGGATTGATTGCTTCCTCCGCTTGTGGCTGTGAAGAGAGGGTTTTTCCTGCAGTTGCTTGGTGTCCGTGGTGTTTGAAAACGGATTTTGTGGCGAAAAGGAAAGAGCCTTTTATATCTAGAAGAGGGGAAGCTGTTTAGGAAAGGAAGAGAAAAGTGGTTTATGTGAAAGGGGAAAGTGTCCTGTGAGCGAAGGGAAAAGAGTGTGTGTGTGTGCGAAAATGAAAGGAGGATGGGAGAGATAGACGAAAAAAAAACTTTAATGGCAAGAGGAAGGGTTTGATATTATCAGATGGGAAGGGGGGGGGGGCTTTAGTTATAAAATGTCACCCCATTTTACACCGAAGTGAACGACTTCATATCCGCAGTCAATAGGATATGATTCCAGGCATAAGATACCCATCTTTATCAAAACGAAGAGATTAATTTCCGCAGCCACATAGAATATGATATCCCACAGAGAATATTTCAGGCGAAAATTGTGAGCATAACGTACGAACCAGTGGACAAAACATAAAGAGAATTGTAATATCATTGGAAAGGAAAAGTGATTATCTGAGACGATATATTTAAGTTAACGAAAGGAAACGGGTAACTGAAGAAATAAGGAAACTGGTTAACTGTTAACATATGGAGAAATGTAGTACCATGATTGGAAAGGAAAATGATTATCTGAGAGGTATATAATTTAGTTAGCGAAAGGAAAGGGTTAAAGGGAGAAAACTGGAAAAAAAGGAAACTGGTTAACTGTTAACATAAGGAGAATTGTAGTATTATGATTGGAAGGGAAAAGGGATTATCTGAGACGGATACATTTTAATAAAGGAAAGGGTTAAGGGAGCGTTTTATGTCTGAATTGCTAGAATCACATTTTGGTCGTGTAAAAAAAAACAATTACATTTTCAGATAGTTTTTGGGACAAAAGCGTACACAGGTCGGCCATATAGACACGTAAAAAGGGAATAAAGTACTTAATTATTATTTATTTCCTGGAAAGGCCAGTGTGCGCACGCATGAAATAACTTTGTGTGTTACTGATTCATCAAACTTTATGTATTCATTTACATATTTTTTCATTAGGTTATGATTTAGAATCTGTTTGGTGATGAGGGGTTCTGCACACGGGAATGAATGGGAAAATACAGGCCTATAGCTTAAAAAAAAAAATAAATAAAAAAAAAATAAAAAAATAAAAAAAACGAAAGCGAGACAGGAGCTTTTCAATGCATATAAAACAGGTAGAAATAATTCTTATTCACATCTGCTATTACTACTCACGCTTCCTTGATTCTGTATTTGTCTAATCACTTTTTTAACAATTAATTAATTGGTAATTTATTACAGTTTATATTCTCCCTCTTATTATTGTTATTATCATTTCCATTAATAATGAGGATGATAATAAAATCTTATCATCATTATTGTTATTATTTTATTATTATTATTAATATTGTCAGAATCTTATGGTCATTATTCTTAACATCATCGCTGTCGACATCATCGTCATCGTCATCGTCATCATCATCACATCTAATATATATATATATATATATATATATATAATATATATATATATATATTATATATATTTTTTTTTTTTTTTTTTTTTTTTTTTTTTTTTTTTTTTTTTTTTTTTTTTTTACAAAGAAGCTATCATCTTCCCCTTTAACTTTGTAATCTCTTTTTTGTTCGTTTTTTTTTTCCTCTGTAAGACCTTTCCTTTTTTTCTCATTGTTCAAAGCCAGAATAACAAATTTCACGCTCCATTAAGCATCGTGTAGAACAACAGAGCGTGGATTCAGAGAAGTGTCGCCGAGTGTGTTTGGTCGATAACTTACACTAGTTGGTAAATAACTGTCGTTGTTTATTACGCAGATGCCAAAACAACGTACTATTCACGGGGTGTTATTCATTAGGAGAGGGGCCCGGGAGCACGAAGGGGGATCTTCTGATACATATTTTTTTTTTTTTTTCTTTCAAAATAACGAAGGAAATCACAGTGGTTCATTATACCAAGCAGCTCTCTCTCTCTCTCTCTCTCATCCTGACGTAAAGAACGGACGTTCCAAGCCCCCACCCTGGCTTCCCGCCTGAGGTTCAGTCTCTGGCAGTCACTCCGGATGGATGCCACCTCTGCCACCCCCACCGACGCTGCCCTATATAAAAGGGGGTGGCGGGCTGTGTACCCCATCATCCACCTGTGGGGGGCTGGATCAGTAGCAACTCGAGGAGGTGTCATAGCGCTTGTTTTGATTATTTAATTAAAATATAGCCCTTAAAATAATTATTTTCCATCCCTTTTGAAAATTGAAAAGACCAAAATGATCGACCGTATTCATAGAGCATCCGTAACGTTTGTGCCGCCATGTAAATAAACCCCATGTGCTTTTTTCCAATAGAATCAGACGACATGACACCTCCTCGAGTTGCTACTGATCTAGCCTTTCCCGAGTACGAAGTGAAGGAGGATAGAGAATGCTGAGGAGTTGCTTGAATAGATGTGAAATTTGTGAGAGATTAAGTTGAAAGTTGAGGAGATAATATGCATTATGTTATTAGCTAAATGTTGAAGGTATATGTAATGTTTTTAATTTCAATGTTGAAGAGATGATACGTGTTAAGCACGGATTATTATTTACCGTTGACGAGATATTTCTATTTTCATCCCTTTTTTTTTTTTTTTTTTTTTTTTTTTTAAGGAAAGATATAATGAAATGTTGAGAAAACGACAGTTGTATTAAATATTATTTACAACGGAAAGAAGATAGAGGTGTAAAGTATGGAGTAATAACACAAGGAACATACAAGGGGTGTTTTTAACGTAGATCAGTCCAGGGAAAAATTCTTTGTAAGGGAGAAATGAAATTATTCATCGACATGAAATTATTAATCGAGTGGCAGATAAAAAAGTTCTGTAAGCTTAGAAGAACGAAAGTAAAGGAAAATGAAATGATAAATTCGAGGAAGAGGGTAGATAGACAGAAGACAGAGTGTGGAGGTGAAAAAATCCTTACTTGTCTGGCAATTTTGAGACATTCTTGAGACGTTAATTTGATGTCTTAGTCGGCAACTGAGTGGAAAAGGCCGAGGCAGGGAAAGGAAAGAGTTAAGGAAAAAAAAAAAACACTTTTAATTCATACATTTACAATAATATTATTAAGAGATATAAAGCTATAAGGTTATTTTTCCATATAAGGACTTCTCTGTTGACTATGTTTTCCATTGCTGGATCTCTTATGTAAAAAAAAAATAAATAAATAAAAATAAAATAATAAATAAATAAATAAATAAATTGACGTCTGATTTCTGGGCAGTGTCAGATTTTTTCAGGACAAAATGAAGTGCCGAACCACCTGTTACATTTCCTCATTTACTTCGTGTCCTTTCCTGCATTCTCCTATTTTCCCTAATTATGCGCCTCTTAGGCAAACCTGCGAACTTCAGTAATCAATCAATTCTAGTAAAAGTTCCACGTACCAGAAAATTACGGCAAAAACTTCATAGCTGGGAAAAATCTCGTGATTCTCATTACATTTAGTGCTTCCTGTGCAAAACTGACGTCGCTTTTGTTGTTAGAAACCCGAAATAATAGTAACCAAATCTGTAAATCATCCGAAGAAGGAAGGCATCCTAATTATATGAACTGGGAAAAGACCACTTGTGAAAACAACGTTCACTTGGTCTTACGACAGTCGAATGGGAAGTACTGAAAGTAAAATATATATTGTTACCATAATACACGACTGTTATGACTGTTACTTGGTACGATGGAATGGAAAACAACACACGAGTCTTTTTGCAAAGCCTCCAAAGAGAAAATCTTAACCCCTATATACAGTATATCCCATATAAACGCCTGTATCCTTCGGGTTAGAGACTCATCCCAAACACGAACGATGGAGCATGCATAGAAAAAATATCCTGGTATCCCTTTTATCGAAATCTACATCGACTTTTTTTTACGATAAGCAAATTGCAACTGAATCAACTTGAAAACGATGAACAAAAATTGTACTTCCTCTTCTACATATCAATAAAAACATGAAATTAATAAAACAAAGCATAAAAGATAGAAAAGTAGAATGCACATGAAAGCACGTTCACAGTTGGCACTGAAAGGATTTTAGAGATAAAGTTGAGGGAAATATTTGTGTCTGTCGCCATGTCGGACAACGTGGATTGATTGCTTCCTCCGCTTGTGGCTGTGAAGAGAGGTTTTTTCCTGCAGTTGCTTGGTGTCCGTGGTGTTTGAAAACGGATTTTGTGGCGAAAAGGAAAGAGCCTTTTATATCTAGAAGAGGGGAAGCTGTTTAAGAAAGGAAGAGAAAAGTGGTTTATGTGAAAGGGGAAAGTGTCCTGTGAGCGAAGGGAAAAGAGTGTGTGTGTGTGCGAAAATGAAAGGAGGATGGGAGAGATAGACGAAAAAAAAACTTTAATGGCAAGAGGAAGGGTTTGATATTATCAGATGGGAAAGGGGGGGGGGGGCTTTAGTTATAAAATGTCACCCCATTTTACACCCGAAGTGAACGACTTCATATCCGCAGTCAATAGGATATGATTCCAGGCATAAGATACCCATCTTTATCAAAACGAAGAGATTAATTTCCGCAGCCACATAGAATATGATATCCCACAGAGAATATTTCAGGCGAAAATTGTGAGCATAACGTACGAACCAGTGGACAAAACATAAAGAGAATCTTAGTTTGATTGGAAAGGAAAAAGTGATGATCTGAGACGGGTAATATTTTAGTTAACGAAAGGAAACGGGTAACTGGAGAAAATAAGGAACTTTTAACTGTTAACATAAAGAGATTTGTAGTATCATGATTGGAAAGGAAAATGATTACTGAGACGTATATAATTTAGTTAGCGAAAGGAAAGGGTTAAAGGGAGAAAACTGGAAAAAAGGAAACTGGTTAACTGTTAACATAAGGATAATTGTAGTATTGTGATTGGAAGGGAAAAGGGATTATCTGAGACGGATATATTTTAATAAAGGAAAGGGTTAAGGGAGCGTTTTATGTCTGAATTGCTAAAATCACATTTCCTGGTCGTGTAAAAAAACAATTACATTTTCAGATAGTTTATAGGACAAATGAGTACACAGGTCGGCCATATAGACACGTAAAAAGGGAATAAAGTACTTAATTATTATTTATTTCCTGGAAAGGCCAGTGTGCGCACGTATAAAATAACTTTGTGAGTTACTGAGTCATCAAATTTTATGTACTTTATGTATTCATTTACATATTTTTTCATTAGGTTATGATTTAGAATCTGGCTGGTGATGGGGGTTCTGCACACGGGAATGAATGGGAAAATACAGGCCTATAGTAAAAAAAAAAGGAAGAAAATTAAAAAAGAAAACTAGACAGGATCTTTTCAATGCATAAAAAACGGGTAGAAATAATTCTTATTTATATTTGTTATTACTACGATTTCTTGATTCTGTATTTGTCTAATCACTTTTTTAACAATTGATTAGTTGGTAATTTATTATAGAGTATATTTTCCCTTTTAGTATTGATATTATCATTTCCATTAATAATGGTGGTGATAATAAAATCTTATCATTATTGTTATTATTGTTATTGTTATTATTTTCATGTTTTTATTATCGTTGATATTATTATTATCAACATTACTATTATCATTATTAGTGTTGCTATTATCATTATTAGTGTTGCTATTACCATTATTAATATTAATATTGTCAGAATCATTAGGGTCATTATTGTCATCATCATCATTATCATCAACATCATCATCATCGTCACCACCATCAAAATCAAAATCCTGATCATCATCATTATATTGCATTTTGATATATTAGTTATTGTAATTAATTATAGACATATCAAAAGATGACTTTGATCTAATAAATACAGAAATGGTCATCATACACACACACTTACCTCTATTAATAAGAAGCCAACAGAGTGTATAAAGATATATAAGATAAATATATTTTTAAAAAATGATAATTAATCTCAAGAATTCTTATAAAATCAAGAGTTCTTGATCAAGTGTTCTCTGATAAATAAATAAATAAATAAAATAAAACAATAAAATAACTACATTAGTCTTCCATCATAAAAATCATTTCAGAATATACCTGTTAATATAATATCACACAAGGGTTAATCCTAAGTATAGAAGTTTATTATCTTCACCTTTACATCTTTTCACCTTCTTTCACTTTTACTTTTTGCTGTCTCATCATCCCTCTCTGTCTGTCTCTGCTCCTCTCTCTCTTCTCTGCTCTCTCTCTCTCTCCTCTCTCCTCTCTCTCTCTCTCTCTCTCTCTCTCTCTCTCTCTCTCTCTCTCTTCTCTCTCTCTCTCTCTCTCTCTCTCTCTCTCTCTCTCTCTCTCTCTCTCCTCTCTCTCTCTCTCTCTTTCTCTTTCTCTCTCTCTCTCTTTCTCTCTCTCTCTCTTCCTTTATATTGTTTTTTGAGTGGAATGTCTCTGTTTTGCGTATTAATTATGA
>NW_020870650.1:254186-266686 GCF_003789085.1 Penaeus vannamei | reverse complement strand
ATACTAGTATTATCATTATTATTGTCTATGATTATTCCAATATATTTCCTTTGTTTTTATTGTTATAATTATTATTTTATTATCATTCAATATGGTCGTGTTAACCTCATTTTTCTCTATATTCATTTTCTTTCTTTTATCTTTTTTTGACAAGAATTCATTTTCTTTCTTTCTTTTTCCTCTCTTTTTTTTATTTCATTTTTATTATTAAATATTTTTTTGACAAGCTGGAAACTGTTGTCCTTTATAAATGAGAATTTAACGGGAAATTTAAATGGCCTTTAAGATTTCCTTAACCACTCCAATCTTATATAAAACTGACTGAGGTCCAGATTATACGCATAATATTGTTATTAATTATTATCATCATCGATATCATAATTGTTATTATTTTTTTTATCATCACCATTATTATCATTATTAGTATTACTGCTATCTTCACCATTATTTTCATGATAATCACTAGTAGTAGTAGTAGTAGTAGTAGTATTGTTATTGTTATTATAATTTAAAATTACTACTGCTGCTGGTATTGCTTTTATCATTATTTTATTACTGTTGATGTTATTATCGTCATCACTATCATTATAAGTATTGTGAACTATCATTACCCTTCATATTTATAGCATTATCATCGTACCTTTATTATAATAACTATTTGCTGGCATTATCAATACAACATTACACACACACACACACACACACACACACACACACACACATACACACACACACACACACACACACACACACACACACACACACACACACACACACACACACACACATATTATATATAATATATATATATATATATATATATATATATATATATATACATATATATATCATCATCACTACCACTGACATCGAATTTTGATGCTGTTATTGGTGCTGTCATTACCATCCTACCAATTCATATAAAACCCTTTTTTTTTCTCTAGGATGACCTGAGATTCACACATTTAGTCTTAAAAAGGTTCCTTATTAATATTGTCATGTGCTTTACTTTTGGCAATGCTGGGAAGTGTTGCCAAACCTCGTAAATAAGACATCTAACAGTCTGTATCAAGTGTAATTTTTCCCTTCCTTCTTTCGTGATATATTTTAACATTTCAGGTCACTTAAAAATAATACTGAATATGTATATATATGATATATATATATATATATATATTTATATATATAATATATATATATATATATATTTTAGTTCCTTAAATCCTATTTTAATTTTTATAAACGAGAAACAGCTCTCGTAGCATGTATACAAAAGAATTGTTAGCACAGCATATAGAATTAATGTGGCTCAAATTACGGTATACTTGAATGCTATGTGTTAATAAAATATATCGCTAATGAACTATTAGTTTCCCTTGAATTGAGAATTTACATTCTTTTTAAAATAAATACAACCTTTTTATTGAATAACTATTCGTTCTTTAGTAGGTTTAGTACAACAGACAGATATAAAGCGACAGGCACACACACACATAGAGAAGGGGGTACGGGATTAGTTTATATAAAAACAAATATATTCGTTTATGTTCTAATAAGTCTTTGTGGGCGTAGTGGTTAACGTGTCTGCCTCTGACTCAGGAGATTTCGGGTTCGATTCCCGACGGAGACAAATCTAGCTTCTTTTTGTTTTTATGTTACTTATATTTTATATTTGAGCGCGAATTAGTGATTTTCTTGGAAGTTGTTTTTATTAATATCCATTTATATTAACATGTTTCATATCAATATCATAGAATCGTAATTGTGACTTCAGAAATATTGTTAATATTATTGCCTTTCTTGTATATTTCTGATTTCATCCTCATCATCATCATAGCTTTTAGCATTATCAATATCATTATCATTATCATCATTAGCATTGTTATTATCATCACCCACATAATCATCACGATCGTCATCATCATTATTGTATTCTTATCATCATAACTATAATCAAATATTGTGTATCGTTATCATTATTATCTTTATAGTTATCATTCCATTATTATGCTAATCAATTTCATGTTATCATCATAATTAATACTGATAGTAATACTCTTCTTATCATTCTTACTATTTATGTTTTTATGAATTCTTTATTGTTGTTAGTGTGATCATCATCATCATTGAATATGGTCGAGTAACAAATTTTTCTTTAGGCTGACATCTTTGGCCTGAGAAATACACAACAAGTCTCAAAAATAGAGTTGTGTGGATTATCACTTTCTGATTTTGTCATGAATTGTAAATTTCGACTAAGCTTTATAAATAAGAGATCAAAAGGCAGCATCAAATATATATATATTTTTATGATATCTTTAATTTCCAAAAGCATATAATTAATTTGATAAAACAGAGAATGAGTTCGTAACGTTTATGAAAGAGATTTATCAACATTGTATGAAAATGTCTGTGGTTGAAATTGAGTATTCAGCATTTAGCAAAATTATCTCGTCACATGTAAAAAATATATTTGTTTTAAGATTGCTATTTTATTGAGGATGCTTTATTTCTTTGTAAACATTGAAAAGATGATGTCAGAATATAGCACACCAGAATAAGTAAGAGAAAGCGAGAAAGCGCGCGCGCGAGAGAGAGAGAGAGAGAGAGAGAGAGGGAGGGAGACAGACAGACAGACAGACAGACATGCACAAAGAGAGAAAAGAGACAGACAAACGGACAGACAGGCAGAGCGTGAAGGAGAGAGGGAGAGAGAGGCAGGGAGACAGAGAGAGAGAGAAGACTGATACAGAGCCAGACAGACGAAAAGACAGAGGAGAGGAGAGAGAGAGAGATAGGTGAGGGTGGGTGAGGAAGAGAGACAGACAGACAGACATGAGATACAGATAGACAGACAGACAGATGCAGCGCCAGACAGATGAAAAGACAGAGAGAGAGAGAAGAGACAGAGAGAGAATAGGAGAGAGAGAGAGATGGGGTGAGGGTGAAAGAGTGAAAGGGGGGAGAGGGGAGAGAGAGAGGGGGGGGGGATTACTCTAGATAGAAATAGCTTTCTTTTCGTAAGTTACAAAGTCCTTGTAGTGTAATGGTTAACACAGCATTTTTTTTATTTTTTTTTTTTTTTTTTGTGAGTCGCTCGTTCATTTTTTTTTCCAATATTCATTTACATGTCTCGAACCAGTGTTATAATTAATTAATAGATAGATAGAGACAGACAGACAGAGAGACAGACAGACAGACAGATATATAGAGCATAGTATTATTGCCATGTGTTATCCTTTATGGAAATATTCGAAACTACTTTATAAATGAGACATCAAAGGCCAGAGTCAAGTATATTTTTCTCTTTCTTTTGCAATATCTTCTAACGCTTCAGATTGTATATTGATTATAATTTCTTTGGTTTACTGTGATATTTTAATTGCTTGTATTCCACCAATCTTTACGATAATCTTATAAACCAGACCCGCATCACGCAGCGAGAACTCAGCGAGGTCGCTCAGCATGAAGAGAAGCGAACCATATATCTTACCAATGAGAAGGAAAGATAAATGTCTTGTGAACATGACAGGTAACAGCGACTAAACTCAATTTTCTCGCTAATGATTTAATGACAGTCACAACTGTTATTGCGAACACACTAGTATGCAAACAAACAAGACCATATAAATATAACACAAAATTTCATCAAACCTCAAATTAGTTATTTTAAAAAAATCAAGCGATTAGGTTAGCATCATCATAATCACTGAAATATGGTTGGGTTAATTTTTTTTTTTTTTAATGATATATATATTAAGTCTCAAAAATAACTTGTGTGACGTAGCCCTATTGATTCTGTCACGTATTCTACTTTTTGGCAAAGATAGAACTTGCTTTTGTTATAAATGAGACACTCGGCGGCAGAATTAAATGTATCTTTATTATTTTTTTTCATAGCCCCAGGTCGCTCTAAAAATACAGTTCCTTTATATCCAAAATACATATATTTTTATGTACAGAATATTTTTTCACACGTAAGAAAGACATTTTATCATACCTCAAATCATTTATTTAAAACTATAGGTTACCGATTAGATTATTCACAACGCAGTGGTGCACTGGTACGACGCGTGACTTCGACTCCGAGGTCCCGCGTTCGATTCCCAGTCAAGCCAAGTGGACGGTGTGGTTCCCACGTAGGTGCCCTGCGGAATACCTTTTCTTTAGCTAATATTTCTTTTATAATGTTTATAATTTGGTTGGTAGTCATTGCAAGATGAAGTAAATAAAAGTCAAAATAATTTATATTTCTCATGCAACTTATTCGCGACTATGATGTGAAAACAATGAATGATAAAAATGCTAATTTCATATTTCTCTTCAGTTAAGGGGAAAGTTTAATAATCTAGGTGGAAATGAATAATAAAAGAGTTCGAGTGGACGGTGTGGTTCCACGCAGGTGCCCTGTTGACATATTTTTTTATCTAATTTATTCAGTTCATTCTCAAGAAATCTCTGAATTACATAAAGAGCGTTTTTGGAGTGTGTGGGGGAGAGGGGAGGGGGGGGGTCCAAGAACCCCATAAGGGTTATGATAATCATGATCAACTTTATGTTAACATCATTGCTAAACTACTATCAATACTTTCTTATCATTATTATTGTTTATGTTTATTCCGTTATATTTCCTATTGTTTTACTGTTGTGATTATTATCATTATCATTCAGTTTGGTCGCGTTAACCTCATTTCCTAGGATGACATCTTTGGCCTGAGGAATACACATCAAGTTTCAAGGAAGACTTGTGTGACTTTCCCTTCTTGATTCTGTCACTTTACTCTTTGACAAAGTTGGAAGCTGTTGTAGTTTGTAAATGAGACATCAAAGGGAAAGTTAGATACGGTTGTTATAATTTCTTTCCTCACTCCCATTTTAAATAAAAATGACTGAGGTCCAAATTATACACACATCATTATTTTTTATCAATATTATCACCAATATCACTGGAATTATAATCATCATTACTTCTATCATCATCATTATTATCATTATTATTACTACTGTTATATTTATCATTATCAACATGATAATCGTTATCATTACTATTATCATTGGTATTGCTATTAGCGTTATTTTATTACTATTAATGTCATTATCATCACCATCATTATAAGCATTGTGAATATCAATATCATTTATCAACGTACCTTTATTAT
The DNA here is from genome assembly GCF_003789085.1 of Penaeus vannamei. Lineage (NCBI taxonomy): Eukaryota > Metazoa > Arthropoda > Malacostraca > Decapoda > Penaeidae > Penaeus > Penaeus vannamei. The sequence goes on along the minus strand of NW_020870650.1, from coordinate 261,527 downwards.
GACAACTATTTGCTGTTATTGTTGGCATTATCAATACAATATTTTTTTATCATTACTATCATCGACATCGAATTTTGATATTGTTATTATTCATACTTTCATTATCATCGTGATCACTACATATGAAACTTTTTTTTCTCAAGTATGACCTTAGGTTTACACATTTAGTCTTGAAAAGGAACCTTGTTATTACTGACGTGGGTCTTACTCTTGGCAGTGCTGGAAACGGCGGTTGTGCTTCATCCGTGAGATCGAAAGGGCAGTCAAGTATGATTTCCCCCTTTATTTGGTGATACATTTCACCACTTCAGGTCGCTCACAAAGATAAATATTGAATACACACACACACACACACACACAGATATATATATATATATATATATATATATATATATATATATATATATATTTGTGGTTATTTAGTTCCTTAAATTCGACCAATCCTATTTATAATCTTATAAACGAGAAATAGCTTTCATAGCATTTATACAAAGAAATTATCATAACATAAAATTACTGTGGGTGTATATCACTATATCGGTAATTAACTGTAGCAGTTTGCCTTGAATTCAGAATATAATTTTTTTTTAATTGCTATTTTATTGAATATTTTTTCGTTCTTAAGTATAGTACCGCATATGAGAGCGAGAGAGAGAGAGAGAGAGAGAGAGAGAGAGAGAGAGAGAGAGAGAGAGAGAGAGAGAGAGAGAGAGAGAGAGAGAGAGAGAGAGAGAGGAGAGAGAGAGAGATTGATTGATTTAGAGCTAGACAGATGGACAGACAGACAGGCGGGGAGACAGAGAAAGAAAAGGAGAAAAAATACAGACATAGAGTTAGATGAAGAGACACACATACACACATAGATTATTCTATATATAAATAGTTTTTTTTCTATTACAAAATCCCTTGTAGTGTAGTGGCTAACACGACTGACCCTAAAACAGGAGATCTCGGGTTCGATTCCCGACGGGGACTATAAGTAATTTTTTTTTTTTTCTATCTTGATTTTATAGTTGTGCGCGAATCATTAATTTTTCTTAGAACTTTGTTATGTTTCTTATCAATATCATAGAAATATTGTTGATAGCCTGATTTCCATTCTTTTATATCTTGAATTTCATCATCATTAAAATACCTTTTATTATTATATGATATCACTATCATTATCATCATTAATTATGTTTTTATCATCACCTTATAATCATCATCACGATCGTCATCATCATAGTTATAATCTTATCATGATCTTAACTATAATCGAATATTGTTTATCATTAGCATTATTATTATTATCATTATGGTTATCGTTCTATTATTATGCTAATCAATTCTATATCATTACCATGATTAATACTGATGTTAATACTCTTCTTATCATTCTTATTTTATATGTTTTTTTTATAATTTGTTGTTGTTGTTGTTGTTGGTGTAATCATCATCATCATGATCACTGAATGTGGTCGTGTCAACTAATTTTCTTTAGAATAACATCTTTGGGCTGAGGAATACACTTTTCATCTTTATTTCATATTTGTTCGCGAATTATTTATTTTCATTAATCTTGTATTTTATCAATATTTATCATGTATCTTATCAATCGCACAATTAGAATCGTAATTGTGATATCAGAAATATTGCTGATCTTAATATTTCCTTGTTTACATGTCTTTAATTTCATCATCATAGCTATTATTATTATTAGGATCTTTATCATTCTCATTATTAGTATTATCATCATCCTCTTAATCATCACGATCATCACCACTATCATTATCTTATTCTTATCATCATCAACGAAACAAAATGAATGAATGTTATTCGTTATCATTATTATTATCATTATAGTTCTCCTTCCATTATCGTGATAATCAATTTTATGTTATCATCATAATTATCATCAATATTGTCATTCTTACTATTATGTTTATCTATCTATATTTTTATTGTTGCTGTTGTGATATTCATATGATAATTATTAAATACGTTCGTGTCAACACATTTTTCTCTAAGATGACATCTTTGGCTTGAGAAATACACAATAAGTCTAAAAAAAACTATCCTTTTTTTATTTTGTTTTGCATTTTACTTTTTGTCAAAGCTGGAAACTGTTGTACTTTATAAATAAGACATCTTTGATGTCATTATCATTATCATAAGTATTATCTTGAACCTCATCATCATCACGATCATTAACATAATCATTATTATCATTATTTTACATTATTTATTATTGTTTTCATATTCCCATCATCATCATCATAACTATAATCAATTACTGTTTATTGTTATCATTATTACTGTGAAAGTTTTAATAATCATCATGATGACAATTTTAGGTTATCAATATCATTACTGATACTACTATTAATAATAATTTTATCATTATTATTGTTTATGCTTATTCATCATACTTCCTGTTGCCTTCCTGTTGTGATTATCATAATCATTCAATATGGTCGTGTTAACCTCATTTCCTCCAGGATGACATCTTTGCCTGAGGAATGCACGCTTAGTCTCAAACATAGACTCGTGTGACATTCCTTTTTGTTTGTTTTTTTTCATGTATTTTACTTTTTGTCGAAGCTGGAAACTGTTGTGCTTAGTGAATGAGAAATCCAAAGAAAAGAAATTAGTATGTCATTGCTATGATTTTCATTCATCATTAAAGTTTATATAAAAGTGACTGAGGTCCAAGTAATACATACATTATTACTGTCATCATCATCATCATCAATATTATTAGTATTACAATTGTTTTTATTATTCATATTATCATCATCATTATGAATATTGTGAACTATCATTTCCCTTAATATTAAAACTATTATCATCGTACCTTTATTATGACAACTATTTGCCTTTATTGTTGGCATTATAAATAAAACATTTTTTTATAGTAACTATCATTGATATCGAATTTTGAAATTGGTATTATTGGTGCTGCCATTATTATCATGATCAATTCATATAAAACCCCATTTTTTCTCTAGGCTGATCTAAGGTTTGTACATTTAGTCTCAAAAAGATATCGAATTTTAAAGTGTTATTATTGGTGCTATCATTATCATCCTATTCATTTCATCTGAAACCTATTTTTTTCTCTAGGATGACCTAAGTTTTGTACATTTAGTTTCAAAAAGGTACCTAATTATTATTGTCGTGTGTTTTACTTTTTGGCAATTTTGGAAACTGCTGTTGTACTTCATAAGTGAGACATCCAAAGGCCAGAGTCAAGCATAATTTTCCCCTTCTTTCTTTTGTGATATATTTCATAACTTCAGGTCGCTTATAAAAATGAATATTGAATATAATTTCTTTTGTGTGTGTGTGATTATTTGGTTATTTAAATTCGACCAATCTTAGGTATAATCTTATAAACGAGAAACTGCTTTCAGAGCATTTATACAAAAGAGTCATTAGCATAACAGAAAAATTGCTGCCGCTGAAATTACTGTATATTTCAATACTAGGTGATTATAAAAAAATATCGATAATGAACTGTAGTTGTTTGCCTTGGATTCAGAATATACATTTTTAAAACCGTTATTTTATTGAATAGCTGTTCGTTCTTTTGGTAAGTTTAGAGAGACAGACAGACAGACAGACAGACAGATAGACAGACAGAGATAATTTAGAGCTAGAAAGACGAACAGACAGTTTAGGCAGGCAGACAGAAAAAGAAAAGGAGAGAGAGAAGACAGACAGATATAGAGCTAGACAGATGAACAGACACACACACATAAATACACACATACATACAGAGAGAGAGAGAAGGGGGATTATTCTATATATAAATAGTTTCTTTTCCCAAGCATATATGTCTTTGTGGTGTAGTGGTTAACATGATTGATCTAAAACAGAAGATCTCGGGTTCGACTCCCGATGGGGACAACAATCCACATTCTTTTCCTTTTTCTATTTTTATTCTATAATTGTCAAGTATAATTTTCCCCTTCTTTCTCTTGTGATATATTTCCCCACTTCAGGTCGCTTATACAAAAAAAAAAATGATTAAATTTCTTTTTTTTTTGCGATTATTAGTTCCTTAAATTCGACGAATCGTAGGTATAATCTTATAAACGAGAAACAGCTTTCAGAGCAATTTGACAATAGAATTATTAGCAAACATAAATATTACTGCGGCTCAAATTACTGTACATTTCAATGCAAAGTGTTTGTAAAAAATATCGATAATGAACTGTAGTAGTTTGCCTTGAATTCATAATTCATAATTAATTTTTAACTGCTATTTTACCGAATAGTTATTCGTTATCTGAGAAGTTTAGTACCCCATCTGAGAGAGAGAGAGAGAGAGAGAGAGAGAGAGAGAGAGAGAGAGAGAGAGAGAGAGAGAGAGAGAGAGAGAGAGAGAGAGAGAGAGAGAGAGAGAGAGAGAGAGAGAGAGAGAAGAAAGGAAGGGATTATTCTATAAAAAAAAAAAAAAAATGTTTCTTCTCAAGTAGCATTAAGTCCTCGTAGTGTAACGGTTAACGCGGCTGACTCTGACTCGGATCTCGGGTTCGATTCCCGACAAGAACAGACACACATTTACAGATTTTTCGTTTTTTATAATTTTTTATTTTATATTTGTGCGCGAATCATTTATTTTCTTGTAACTTGTTTTGATTTATATCCATATTTATTAAAATGTTTCTTATCAGTGTCAGAGAATCGTAATTGTATTATCAGAAATAATGTTATTATTTATTGTCTTATATATCTTTAATTTCATCTTCACCATCATCATAGCTTTTATTATTATTGATATCGTTATCATTATCATCAATAGTATTACTATTATCATCACCGTCATTATCATCACGATCGTCATCTTCATCATTATTATATTCTTATCATCATAACTATAATCGATTATTGCTTATCGTTATAATTATCATTATAGTTATCGTTCCATTATTATGCTAATCAATACTATATCATCGTAATTAATACTTATATTAATACTCTTCTTATCATTCTTATTATTTATGTTTTCGTAAATTTCTTTATTGTTGTTAGTGTGATTATCATTATCATAATCATTGAATATGGTCGTGTTAGCAATTTTTTCTTCTGCATGACATCTTTGGCCTGAGAAATGGTGATGATAATATTAACTATTATCATCACCATCATTATAACTTACCTCTATTATGATATTCATTTTTACTATTGTCACGGTCACGATTAGAGTAATAGTGATAATAGCGGTAATTCATAAGAGTTATGATGATGGTGATGATGATGATGGAAATAACTATCATGATGATAAGAGGAATAGTAATAAAAAATGATAAAAACAATAACAATAATGGTAAAAAATATTATAATGATGATCATGATAATAATGGTAATGACATTAATGATGCCAAAGATGATATTGATGATAATGAGTCTACTGATTGGTGATGAGAAGGATGGTGGTGATAATAATAATAAGAAGAAGCAGATAATAACCATGATGACAGCAACAACAATAAAATGATAATAATAAAAATTATTTAATATTAATATTGCAATATTAATGAAAATGAAATGAGAAAAAAAATATTCATGATAAAATAATGATAATGATCATAAAAATAATACTAATAATAATATCAATAATAATTATAGTAATAATAACAAGACATGACAGTGGCCATGGATGCAAGATGATGATTCTTATTGGAATGGTAATAGGAGACATGTTTATAGAGTATGATAATAGAAATTAAGTATTTGAAAATGAATTGAGATAGAAAAAAGTTAATGTGCGTTAGTCTTCGTGCGTGTATGGGTGTATGTGCATGTTCTAATAATTTAAAGAATGATGAAGAAACGATAAAAACAGATGCAAAACAGAGAAACTGAACAATAATGAGGCAAAACTTGAAATGAATAACCAAGAAGAAATAAATGATAAAAAGCACCAAAAAAATCAATAGAAATAGGTTAATAAGTTAAGAGCCAATATGGCGGCAGATGAAGACGAGAAGCAACACACAGAATAATACTTTTTTAACAGACTATGTGAGGAAACTTCTAACTAATAATAAATAATCTCTGACTTTATGACCCAAAGGCAAATCACGCCTTAAAAACAACGCAAAGAAACGCAAGTCATCTGGCCAGGACTGTTACCCAAACCTTTGCCAGCGGGATCGTCACCATGTCTCCTGCACCGAGAATGAACCAGTAATCTTACTCTTGATTGCAGGAGACTACGATTACACACAATTGCAACGAAAAATACGAAAAAAAGAAACAAAGAGTCACTATATTCACAGTATAAACAATAAATAACTTATTATTGGTGTAGAAGAATACAACTCAGTGGTGCACTGGTACGACGCGTGACTTCGACTCCGAGGTCCCGCGTTCGATTCCCAGTCAAGCCGAGTGGACGGTGTGGTTCGCGTAGGTTCCCTGTCGTTGTGAAGTTTTCCTTTTCCTATGAATATTATATGGTTTAATAACCATTTCTCACAAAATAGATGAACAGTTATATTCAGGTACAAAACAACCTAAACATTTAATCCGAAATGCTCTCTCTCTTCTCTTTCTCTTTTTCTCTCTCTCTCTTCTCTTTCTCTTTCTCTCTCTTTCTCTTTCTCTTCTCTTCTCTTTCTCTTTCTTTTCTTCTCTTCTCTTTCTCTTTCTCTTCTCTTTCTCTTCTCTCTTTCTCTTCTCTTTCTCTCTCTCTCTCTCTCTCTCTCTCTCTCTCTCTCTCTCTCCCTCTCCCTCTCCCTCTATAATTGTCAAGTATAATTTTCCCCTTCTTTCTCTTGTGATATATTTCCCCACTTCAGGTCGCTTATACAAAAAAAAAAAAAATGATTAAGATTTCTTTTGTTTTTTTGCGATTATTTAGTTCCTTAAATTCGACGAATCGTAGGTATAATCTTATAAACGAGAAACAGCTTTCAGAGCAATTTGACAATAGAATTATTAGCATAACATAAATATTACTGCGGCTCAAATTACTGTACATTTCAATGCAAAGTGTTTGTAAAAAAAAATATCGATAATGAACTGTAGTAGTTTGCCTTGAGTTCATAATTCATAATTAATTTTTAACTGCTATTTTACCGAATAGTTATTCGTTATCTGAGAAGTTTAGTTCCCCCCTTGAGAGTGAGAGTGAGAGAGAGAGAGAGAGAGAGAGAGAGAGAGAGAGAGAGAGAGAGAGAGAGAGAGAGAGAAGGAAGGGGATTATTCTATACAAAATAAATGTTTCGTCTCAAGTAGCATTAAGTCCTCGTAGTGTAACGGTTAACGCGGCTGACTCTAAATCGGATCTCGGATTCGATTCCCGACAAGAACAGACACACATTTACAGATTTTTCGTTTTTATATTTT
>NW_020870650.1:241686-249186 GCF_003789085.1 Penaeus vannamei | reverse complement strand
TTTTGGCAATGCTGGAAAGTGTTGCCAAACCTCGTAAATAAGACATCTAACAGTCTGTATCAAGTGTAATTTTTCCCTTCCTTCTTTCGTGATATATTTAACATTTCAGGTCACACTGGATATATATATATATATATATATATATATATATATATTATATTTTCTTTTTTTTTTTTTTTTTTTCTTTTTCTTTTTTTTTTTTTTTTTTTTCGTTCCTTAAATCCTATTTATGATTTATAAAAGAGAAACATTATACAAAATGTTAGCACAGCATATAGAATTAATGTGGCTCAAATTACGGTATACTTGAATGCTGTGTTAATAAAATATATCGCATAATATTTTCCCTGAATTGAGAATTTACATTCTTTTTAAAATAAATACATCCATTTTATTGAATAACTATTCGTTCTTTAGTAGGTTCAGTACAACAGACAGATATAAAGCGACAGGCACACACACACATAGAGAAGGGGGTACGGGATTAATTTATATAAAACCAAATATATATCTGTATTCTAAGTCTTTGTGGAAGTGGTTAACATGTCTGCCTCTGACTGAGGAGATTTCGGGTTCGATTCCCGACGGAGACAAATCAAACTTTTTTTGTTTTTATGTTACTTATAGTTTATATTTGAGCGCGAATTAGTGATTTTCTTGGAAGTTGTTTTTATTAATATCCATATATATTAACATGTTTCATATCAATATCATAGAATCGTAATTGTGACATCAAAAATATTGTTAATATTATTGCCTTTCTTGTATATTTCTGATTTCATCCTCATCATCATCATAGCTTTTAGCATTATCAATATCATTATCATTATCATCATTAGCATTGTTATTATCATCACCCACATAATCATCACGATCGTCATCATCATTATTGTATTCTTATCATCATAACTATAATCAAATATTGTGTATCGTTATCATTATTATCTTTATAGTTATCATTCCATTATTATGCTAATCAATTTTATGTTATCATCATAATTAATACTGATATTAATACTCTTCTTATCATTCTTACTATTTATGTTTTTATGAATTCTTTATTGTTGTTAGTGTGATCATCATCATCAAAATCATTGAATATGGTCGAGTAACAAATTTTTCTTTAGGCTGACATCTTTGGCCTGAGAAATACACAACAAGTCTCAAAAATAGAGTTGTGTGGCTTATCACTTTCTGATTTTGTCATGAATTGTAAATTTCGACTAAGCTTTATAAATGAGAGATCAAAAGGCAGAATCAAATATATATTTTTTTATGATATCTTTAATTTCCAAAAAGCATATAATAAATTTGATAAAACAGAGAATGAGTTCGTAACGTTTATGAAAGAGATTTATCAACATTGTATGAAAATGTCTGTGGTTGAAATTCAGTTTTCAGCATTTATAGCAAAATTATCGAATAAGAACTATGTTACCTCGCCACATGTAAAAAAATATATAATTTGTTTTAAGATTCCTTTTTTATTGAGGATGCTTTATTTCTTTGTAAACATTGAAAAGATGATGTCAGAATATAGCACACCAGAATCCTTAAGTAAGAGAAAGCGAGAAGCGCGCGCGCGCGAGAGAGAGAGAGAGAGAGAGAGAGAGAAAGACAGACAGACAGGCAGTGACAGGCACAAAGAGAGAGAAAAGAGACAGACAAACGGACAGACAGAGCGTGAAGGAGAGAGGGAGAGAGGCAGGGAGACAGAGAGAGAGAGAGAAGACTGATACAGAGCCAGACAGACGAAAAGACAGAGAGAGGAGGAGAGAGAGAGAGAGATAGGTGAGGGTGGGTGAGAGGAGGAGGGGTAAGAGAGACAGACAGCAGACAGACAGATGCAGCCAGACAGACGAAGACAGAGAGAGAGAGAGTGGAGGACAGAGAGAGAGAGAGGAGAGAGAGAGAGATGGGTGAGGGTGAAAGAGTGAAAGGGGGAGAGGGGAGAGAGAGAGGGGGGGGGGATTACTCTAGATAGAAATTGCTTTCTTTTCGTAAGTTACAAAGTCCTTGTAGTGTAATGGTTAAACACAGCATTGTTTTTAATCTTTTTGTGTGTGTGTGTGAGTCGCTCGTTATCACTTTTTTTCCAATATTCATTTACATGTCTCGAACCAGTGTTATAATTAATTAATAGATATATAGATAGATAGATAGATAGATAGATACATACATAGATAGATAGACATAGATACATAATAATAGATACATAGATAGATAGAGCATAGTATTATTGCCATGTGTTATCCTTTATGGAAATATTCGAAACTACTTTATAAATGAGACATCCAAAGGCCAGAGTCAAGTATATTTTTTCTCTTTCTTTTGCAATATCTTCTAACGCTTCAGATTGTATATTGATTATAATTTCTTATGGTTTACTGTGATATTTTAATTGCTTGTATTCCACCAATCTTTACGATAATCTTATAAACCAGACCCGCATCACGCAGCGAGAACTCAGCGAGGTCGCTCAGCATGAAGAGAAGCGAACCATATATCTTACCAATGAGAAGAAAAGATAAATGTCTTGTGAACATGACAGGTAACAGCGACTAAACTCAATTTTCTCGCTAATGACTTAATGATAGTCAAAACTGTTATTGCGAACACACTAGTATACAAATAAACAAGACAATATAATATAGAACACAAAAAATTCATCAAACCTCAAACTAGTTATTTTAAATAAATTATCAAGCGATTAGGTTAGCATCATCATAATCACTGAATATGGTTGGGTTATATTTTTTTTTTTTTTTTTTTAGAATGATATATATTAAGTCTCAAAAATATACTTGTGTGACGTAGCCCTGATTGATTCTGTCACGTATTCTACTTTTTGGCAAAGATAGAACTTGCTGTTGTTTATTAATGAGACGCGGCAGAATGAAATGTATCTTTATTATGATTTTTTTTCATAGCCCCAGGTCGCTCTAAAAATACAGTTCCTTTATATCCAAAATACATATATTTTTATGTACAGAATATTTTTTCACACGTAAGAAAGACATTTTATCATACCTCAAATTACTTATTTAAAATTATAGGTTACCGACTAGATTAATCACAACGCAGTGGTGCACTGGTACGACGCGTGACTTCGACTCCGAGGTCCCGCGTTCGATTCCCAGTCAAGCCAAGTGGACGGTGTGGCCACGTAGGTGCCCTGCGGAAATCCCTTTTCTTTAGCTAATATTTCTTTTATAATGTTATAATTTGGTTGGTAGTCATTGCAAGATGAAGTAAATAAAAGTCAAAATCATTTATACTTCTCATGCAACTTATTCGGGACTATGATGTGAAAAATCAATGATATAAATTGCTAATTTCATATTTCTCTTCAGTTAAGGGGAAAGTTTAATAATCTAGGTGGAAATGAATAATAAAAGAGTTCGAGTGGACGGTGTGGTTCCACGCAGGTGCCCTGTTGACATATTTTTTTATCTAATTTATTCAGTTCATTCTCAAGAAATCTCTGAATTACATAAAGAAGCGTTTTTGGAGTGTGTGGGGAGAGGGGAGGGGGTCCAAGAACCCCATAAGGGTTATGATAATCATGATCAACTTTATGCTATTAATATCATTGTTAATACTACTATCAATACTATTCTTATCATTATTATTGTTATGTTTATTCCGTTATATTTCCTATTGTTTTACTGTTGTGATTATTATCATTATCATTCAGTTTGGTCGCGTTAACCTCATTTCCTAGGATGACATCTTTGGCCTGAGGAATACACATCAAGTTTCAAGGAAGACTTGTGTGACTTTTCCCTTCTTGATTCTGTCACTTTACTCTTTGACAAAGTTGGAAGCTGTTGTAGTTTGTAAATGAGACATCCAAAGGGAAAGTTAGATACGGTTGTTATAATTTCTTTCCTCACTCCCATTTTAAATAAAAATGACTGAGGTCCAAGTTATACACACATCATTATTTTTATAATATTATCACCAATATCACTGGAATTATAATCATCATTACTTCTATCATCATCATTATTATCATTATTATTACTACTGTTATATTTATCATTATCAACATGATAATCGTTATCATTACTATTATCATTGGTATTGCTATTAGCGTTATTTTATTACTATTAATGTCATTATCATCACCATCATTATAAGCATTGTGAACTATCATTACCCTTAATATCAATATCATTATCAACGTACCTTTATTATGACAACTATTTGCTGTTATTGTTGGCATTATCAATACAATATTTTTTATCATTACTATCATCGACATCGAATTTTGATTTGTTATTATTCATACTTTCATTATCATCGTGATCAATACATGTGATTTTTTTTTCTCAAGTATGACCTGAGGTTTACACATTTAGTCTTGAAAAGGAACCTTGTTATTACTGACGTGGGTCTTACTCTTGGCAGTGCTGGAAACGGCGGTTGTGCTTCATCCGTGAGATCGAAAGGGCAGTCAAGTATGATTTCCCCCTTTATTTGGTGATACATTTCACCACTTCAGGTCGCTCACAAAGATAAATATTGAATACACACACACACACACACACACACACACACACACACACACACACACACACACACACACACATATATATATATATAATATATATATATATATATATATATATATATATATATATATATATATTTGTGGTATTTAGTTCCTTAAATTCGACCAATCCTATTTATATAATTATAAACGAGAAATAGCTTTCATAGCATTTATACAAAGAAATTATAACATATAAAAATTACTGTGGCTCAATTACTGTATATTTAATGCTATATATATATATATATTATATATAATATATATATATATATATATATATAATATATTATATATATCGGTAATTAACTGTAGCAGTTTGCCTTGAATTCAGAATATAATTTTTTTAATTGCTATTTTATTGAATATTTTTCGTTCTTAAGTATAGTACCGCATATAGAGAGATGAGAGAGAGAGAGAGAGAGAGAGAGAGAGAGAGAGAGAGAGAGAGAGAGAGAGAGAGAGAGAGAAGAGAGAGAGAGAGAGAGAGAGAGAGAGGAGAGAGAGAGATTGATTGATTTAGAGCTAGACAGATGAACAGACAGACAGGCGGGAGACAAAAGAAAGAAAAGGGAAAAAATTACAGACATAGAGTTAGATGAAGACACTCACATACACACATAGAGAGATTATTCTATATATAAATAGTTTTTTTCAACAAAATCCCTTGTAGTGTAGTGGCTAACACGACTGACCCTAAAACTGGAGATCTCGGGTTCGATTCCCGACGGGGACTTTAAGTAATTTTTTTTTTTTTTTTTTCTATCTTGATTTTATAGTTGTACGCGAATCATTAATTTTTCTTAGAACTTTGTTATATTTCTTATCAATATCATAGAAATATTGTTGATAGCCTGATTTCCATTCTTTTATATCTTGAATTTCATCATCATTAAAATACCTTTTATTATTATATGATATCACTATCATTATCATCATTAATTATGTTTTTATCATCACCTTATAATCATCATCACGATCGTCATCATCATTATTATAATCTTATCATCATCTTAACTATAATCGAATATTGTTTATCATTAGCATTATTATTATTATCATTATGGTTATCGTTCTATTATTATGCTAATCAATTCTATATTATTACCATAATTAATACTGATGTTAATACTCTTCTTATCATTCTTATTTTTTATGTTTTTTTATAATTGTTGTTGTTGTTGTTGTTGGTGTGATCATCATCATCATGATCACTGAATGTGGTCGTGTCAACTAATTTTCTTTAGAATAACATCTTTGGCCTCAGGAATACACTTTGTCTCAAAAATAGCCTCGTGTGACTTGTCCCTTTTTGATTCTGTAACATATTTTTAATTTCGATAAAACTGGAAACTGTTGTACTTTATAAATGAGACATCCAAAGGTAGAATCAAATATACCTGTTTCATATCTTTCAAGGCTCATTATCACTATCATTGTACTTTATCATAATAACTACTTTTGTTGTTATTATTGGCATTATCGTGACACTTTTTATCATTTTTATCACGGATATCGAATTTTGATATTGTTATTATTGCTGTTGTGATCATTATTATCGTAATCAATTCATATATGATCCCATTTTTTCCTTCTCTCTCTAGGATGCGGTTTACATTCATAGCCATCATCATAGCTTTTATTATTATTGATATCGTTATCATTATCATCATTAGCGTTACTGTTATCATCACCGTCATTATCATCACGATCGTCATCTTCATCATTATTATATTCTTATCATCATAACTATAATCGATTATTGCTTATCGTTATAATTATCATTATAGTTATCGTTCCATTATTATGCTAATCAATACTATATCATCGTAATTAATACTTATATTAATACTCTTCTTATCATTCTTATTATTTATGTTTTCGTAAATTTCTTTATTGTTGTTAGTGTGATTATCATCGTCCTAATCATTGAATATGGTCGTGTTAGCAATTTTTTCTTTTGCATGCCATCTTTGGCCTGAGAAATGGTGATGATAATTATTTCTATCATTATCATCACCATCATTATAACTTACCCTTATTATGATATTCATTTTTACTATTATCACCGTCACGATCATAGTAATAGTGACGATAGCGGTAATTCATAATAGTTATAATGATGGTGATGATAATAATGGAAATAATTATCATGGTGATAACAGGAATAGTAATAAAAATGATAAAAACAATAACAATAATGGTAAAAATAACCATAATGATGATCATGATAATGGTAATGATATTAATGATGCCAAAGATGATATTGATGATAATGAGTCTACTGATTGGTGATGAGAAGGATGGTGGTGATAATAATAATAATAAGCATTTAATAACCATGATGGCAGCAACAATGAAAATAATAATAATAATAATTACAATTTTAATATTAATGATTATAATATTAATGAAAATGAAAATGAGAAAAAATTATATTAATGATAAAATAACGATATGATAAAAATAATACTAATAATAATATCAATAATAATTATAGTAATAATAACATGGATGCAAGATGATGATTCTTATTGGAATGGTAATAGGAGACATGTTTATAGAGTATGATAATAGAAATTAAGTATTTGAAAATGAATTGAGATAGAAAAAAGTTAATGTGCGTTAGTCTTCGTGCGTGTATGGGTGTATGTGCATGTTCGTGTGTGTGTGTGTGTGTAATTTTAAAGAATGATGAAGAAACGATAAAAACAGATGCAAAACAGAGAAACTGACCAATAATGAGGCAAAACTTTAAATGTATAACCAAGAAGAAATAATAAATAAAAAGAATAAAAGCAAGGAAAAAAAGCACCCAAAAAAATCAATAGTTAAAATAGGTTAATAAGTTAAGAGCCAATATGGCGGCAGATGAAGACGAGAAGCAGCACACAGAATAATACTTTTTTACAGATGTGTGAGGAAACTTCTAACTAATAATAACA
>NW_020870650.1:229186-239186 GCF_003789085.1 Penaeus vannamei | reverse complement strand
TTTCTTTCCCGACATGTTCCACCGCTTCATCATTATGCTAATCAATTCTATGTTATCATCATAATTAATGCTGATATTGGTACTCTTTTCATCATTTTTATTATTTATATTTATTTCTCCATTGTTGTTGATGTGATTAGCATCATCATGATCACTGAATATGGTTGGGTTAATATTTTTTTCTTTGGAATGATATATACATTAAGTCTCAAAAATAGACTTTTGTGACGTTGTACCTTTTTTGGCAAAGGTACAACCTGTTGTTGTTTATAAATGAGACATTCGGCGGCAGAATTAAATGTACCTTTATTATGATTTTTTTCATAGTTCCAGGTCGCTCTAAAAATACAGTTCCTTAATATCCAAAATATATATTTTTTATGTACAGAATATATTTTTCACACGTAAGAAACCCATTCTGTCATACCTCAAACTACTGATTTTAAATTAATGGTCACCGATCAAAAGCAACTCAGTGGTGCACTGGTACGACGCGTGACTTCGACTCCGAGGTCCCGCGTTCGATTCCCAGTCAAGCCGAGTGGACGTTGTGATTTCACGTAGGTACCCTGCAAAATATGTTTTATCTAATTTAATTTGTAAATTTTATTGATTTTTGTTAACAATTGGTAGTTGTAATATTGAAATAAATACCTTGAACCAAAAAACTATGGAATCAGATCCCAACAATAAACTCTGCGCAGATCGGATTTCATATAATCAGGTTCAATTCCTTATTCATTGGTAGATTCCCCTTATATTCCCTTGTTCCTTATACGTCATTTTACTTATCATAATGCCTTGTACAAAACGGAAGGATTTGAGCCGGGACAGGGAAGATATTTCGTCACTTATCTCTTTCTTATTTTATCGTTACTATGTTTATCTTCTCTGTGTCTTAGTTTTACATTCTTGTAAATTTGCATTTAGACATTTAGGTAAAATACACTTTCGGTCTATGTTCTTATTGTATGTGTGTTCGAACTTATATGGTACATTTGTGTATACCTTTCTATACATTATGGATATATGCAATATAAGTGAAGAAATTAATATGGTAAAATATATTCATACTTCAAATTTAGTCATATCAAATCTAAAATAAATAAAGTAATCCTAAATGAGAAACGGTTTTTCAGGAAAGAGAAAACCGGATACTGAAAGGGGAAAAACAAGTAAAGTGAAATATAAGAATGAAAAAGAAAGAAAAGAAGATAACAACGGTTTTTCAGGAAAGAGAAAACCGGATACTGAAAGGGGAAAAACAAGTAAAGTGAAATATAAGAATGAAAAAGAAAGAAAAGAAGAGAACAAAGCCAAAGAAAACGAAGAACAAATATTCGTCTCTTTCTGCCTTGGTCAAAATGGCACCAAAACGAGAGGCGACGAAACGGCATGACGATCGCCACAATCACTGGGTCTGTGACGAAGATTCTGTTTATGTCATCCATTGTTCTAAGATATCTTACTGAATTCGTTCTTTGTTAAGTTTGTTCCTCACACAGAGAGAGAGAGAGAAAGAGAAAGAGAGAAAAAGAAAGAGAAGAGAGAAGAGAAGAAGAGAAGAGAGAGAGAGAGAGAAAAGAGAAAGAGAAAGAGAATGAGATAAATCCCATTAGAGTTGGCAGAATTTTTCCGTCGGAGGAGCGTATCAATCATATCAATTTTATTAGCGGTTAGAACCGACATCTTCAAATAACATATTCTGATGTGAATAATTGTAATGACAGAAAAAAAAACACAATGTTAACATCGCTTGTATAAAAAAAATGCAAACATTACCTTCAAGTGACTGATCAGCCTTGTGTGAAAACTTTGGAAATTTCCCGTCAAAATTCGTAAATATCTCGCATTTTCTCTTGAGTTGCCCCATTGTCTCATAATCACCATCTCATTTGTTTGTCTGTATATATATATATATATATATATATATATATATATATATTATATACCATGTATATATATATATATATATATGTATATATGTATGTATATATACATATACATACATATATATGTATGTGTGTTTGTGTATACGAGGGGCGTTCATTGGGGGGGGAGTTTATTAATCTAGATGAAGAAATTCAATAAAAGAAAAAAAAATATATATATATATTCGTTTAAATGTTATCATCATCATTATCACTACCATTATCATCAGTATTATTGTTATCGTTATCAATATCATTATCATTATAATTGTTTCATTATCATCATTATCATTATAATTGTGTCATTATCATCATTATCATTCTTATTGTTATCATTACCATTATTATTGTGATTATCATTATTGTCATTGCTATCATAATTATTTTATTACTATTATTATCACGATCATTACTTTTATTATCATCACCATCATCATTACAACTGTTATGAACTATCATCGTTACCATCACTATTATTTTCATTCATTTTTTTCTGTTATTATGGGCATTGTCAATACAACTTTTTTATTATCACTACGATAAATATCGAATTTCAATACTGTTATCATTGCTGTTGTGATCATTATTATCACAATCAATTCATATAAAGACATTTTTCTAGGATGACTGGAGGTTCACACATCCTTCTTAAATATAAAAACAGGCAACTTGCGTCACATATCTTCTTATTTATCATAATTGTGGATTGTCTGACTCTTTGGCAATGCTGGAAACTGCTGTTGTACTCCACAAGTGAGACATGCAAAGGCCAGACTCAAGTATAATTTCCGCTTTCTTCCTTTCGTGATATATTATCTTTCACCGCTTCATGTCGCTCATAGAAAATACGTGTTTATTATAAATTCCTT
This sequence comes from Penaeus vannamei, assembly GCF_003789085.1. Lineage (NCBI taxonomy): Eukaryota > Metazoa > Arthropoda > Malacostraca > Decapoda > Penaeidae > Penaeus > Penaeus vannamei. The sequence goes on along the minus strand of NW_020870650.1, from coordinate 236,386 downwards.
TGGTTTACTGTGATTTTTAGTTTAGTTCATAAGTGAGACATCCAAAGGCCAGACTTAAGTATAATTTTCTCTTTCTTCCTTTCGTGATATTATCTTACACCGCTTCATGTCGCTCATAGAAAATGCATGTTGATTATAAATTCCTTTAGTTTACTGTGATTTTTAGTTCCTTAAATTCCCCCAATCATTTTCAAAATCTTATTAACCAGAAACAGATTTCATAGCATTTACAGAAAATAATTATCAACATAATATATAAAATCTACTTCGGTTCAGATGACTCTAAACTAAACTGCAGGTTGCCTCGAGCGCAGAACATATATGTTCTTCTTAAAATATTTTCTTGAATTCGTTCTTTGTTAAGTTTGTCCCTCATAGAGAGAGCGAGAGAGAGAGAAGAAAGAGGAGGAGAGAGAGAGAGAGAGAAGAAGAAGAAGAAGAGGAGAGAGGAGGAGAGGAGAGAGAGAGAAAGAGTAAGAGTGAGAGAGAGAGAGAAAGAGTAAGAGAGAGAGAGAGAAAGAAAGACAGAGAGAGAGAGAGAAGGAGAGAAAGAGAGAGAAAGGAAAAGAGAGGAAGAGAGAGAGAGAGAAGAGAAGGAAGGAGAGAGAGAAGAAGAAGAGAGAGAGAGAGAAGAAGAAGAGGAGGAGGAGGAGAGAGAGAGAGTAAGAGTGAAAGAGAGAGAGAGAAAAAGAGAGAAAGACAGAGAGAGAGAGAGAAGAAGGAGAGAAAGAGGGCGAGAGAGAGAGAGAAGAGAAGGAGGGAGAGAGAGGGGGGAGATAGTTAGATAGAGAGAGAAAGAGACAGAGACAGAGAGAGAGAGAGGGAGGGAGAGAGAGACAGATAGATAGAGAGAGGGACATAGAGAGATACAGAGAGAGAGAGAGAGTAGATGAGAGAGAGAAAGAGAAGAGAGAGACGAGAGAGAGAGAGAGAGAGAGAGAGAGAGAGAGAGATAGAGAGAGAGAGAGAGAGAGAGAGAGAGAGAGAGAGAGAGAGAGAGAGAGACAGATAGATAGATAGAGGAGAGAGAGAGGGAGAGAGAAACAGATAGAGAGAGGGAGAGAGAGAGACAGAGAGGGAGAGAAAGACAGATGGATAGAGAGAGATAGAGAGAGAGAGACAGAGAGAGAGAGAGGAGAGAGAGGGAGAGAGAGAGACAGATAGATAGAGAGAGGAGAGGAGAGAGAGACAGATAGATAGAGAGAGGGAGAGGAGAGAGAGAGGAGGAGAAAGGAGAGAGAGGGCGGGAAGGGGATCACTCTAGATAAAAATTGCTTCCTTTTCCCTATCATTAAGCCCTTGTAATATAGTGGCTTTAAATTCGAGACGGAGGACATAATTTTTTTTCCTTTCTTTTTTTTAGATTTATTCGCGACTCGTTGGTTTTCAAGTAACTCTTTTATATCAACCTTTATTAACTTGTCCCTAATCAATAGTATAATTAGAATAGTAATTGTGATATCATTGTGATGGCAATGCTGGAACCTGCTGCTGGAGTTCATAAATGAGACACCCAAAGGCCAGTCAAATATAACCTTCCCTTCTTTCTTTCCCGACATGTTCCACCGCTTCATCATTATGCTAATCAATTTTATGTTATCATCATAATTAATGCTGATATTGGTACTCTTTTCATCATTTGAATTATCTATATTTTTTATGAATTTCTCCATTGTTGTTGATGTGATTAGCATCATCATAATCATTGAATATGGTTGGGTTAATATTTTTTTCTTTGGAATGATATATACATTAAGTCTCAAAGATAGACTTGTGTGACGTAGCCCTGATTGATTCTGTCACGTATTCTACTTTTTTGCAAAGATAGAACTTGCTGTTGTTCATAAATGAGACATTCGGCGGCAGAATTAAATGTATCTTTATTATGATTTTTTCATAGCTCCAGGTCGCTCTAAAAATGCAGTTCCTTAACATCCGTCTTTTTTTATGTAAAGAATATATTTTTTACATATAAGAAACCCATTTTGTCATACCTCAAACTAATTATTTTAAATTAAACGGTCACCGAGGTTAATCACAACGCAGTGGTGCACTGGTACGACGCGTGACTTCGACTCCGAGGTCCCGCGTTCGATTCCCAGTCAAGCCGAGTGGACGGTGTGGTTCCACGCAGGTGCCCTGCAATGATATTTTATCTAATTTATTTTATAATGTTTATAATTTGGTGTGCAATTATTAGAGAAATGGGTAAATAAAGAATCAAGATAATTTGCATAACATCCCATGCAACTTCCTCTGAAATATGTGAAACTTATTAATCAATAATAAAAGTTGCGAATCTCAGATTTCTCTTCGGCCAAGCGCCTCGCAGTCATATGTCGCCATCACTGATCATCTATTCACCGCAGTCGGCAATGTTCCTGCGAGCCGATGGCACTTGTTAGCGAAAAGACCTACTATGCGATAGATTCAATATGGTTCTTGGAGTCTTTAGAAAGTTAGGCCATTCTCAAGAAATCTCTGAATTACATAAAGATGCTTTCATAGAGTGTGGGGAGGAGGGGGGAGGGGGTCCAAGAACCCCACTAAATCTATGATCATCATGATAATCAACTTTGTTATCATCATTATTAATACTAGTATTATCATTATTATTGTCTATGATTATTCCACTATATTTCCTATTGTTTTATTGTTATAATTATTATTTTATTATCATTCAATATGGTCGTGTTAACCTCATTTTTCTCTATTCATTTTCTTTCTTTTATCTTTTTTTTGACAAGAATTCATTTTCTTTCTTTCTTTTTTCCTCTTTTTATTTATTTTATTTTTATTATTAAATTTATTTTTTTGACAAGCTGGAAACTGTTGTCCTTTATAAATGAGAAATCTAACGGGAAATTTAAATGTCCTTTAAGATTTCTTTAACCACTCCAATCTTATATAAAACTGACTGAGGTCCAGATTATACGCATAATATTGTTATTATAATTATTATCATCATCGATATCATAATTGTTATTATTATTTTTATCATCACCATTATTATCATTATTAGTATTACTGCTATCTTCACCACTATTTTCATGATAATCACTAGTAGTAGTAGTAGTAGTATTGTTATTATTATTATAATTAAAATTACTACTGCTGCTGGTATTGCTTTTATCATTATTTTATTACTGTTGATGTTATTATCGTCATCACTATCATTATAAGTATTGTGAACTATCATTACCCTTCATATTTATAGTATTATCATCGTACCTTTATTATAATAACTATTTGCTGGCATTATCAATACAACATTACACACACACACACACACACACACACACACACACACACACACACACACACACACACACACACACACACACACACACACACATATATATATATATATATATATATATATATATATATATATATATATATATATATCATCATCACTACCACTGACATCGAATTTTGATGTTATTGGTGCTGTCATTACCATCCTACCAATTCATATAAAACCCTATTTTTTTTCTCTAGGATGACCTGAGATTCACACATTTAGTCTTAAAAAGGTTCCTTATTAATATTGTCATGTGCTTTACTTTTGGCAATGCTGGGAAGTGTTGCCAAACCTCGTAAATAAGACATCTAACAGTCTGTATCAAGTGTAATTTTTCCCCTTCCTTCTTTCGTGATATATTTTAACATTTCAGGTCACTTAAAAAAATAATACTGATATATGTATATATATATATATATATTAATCCCTTAAATCCTATTTATGATTTCATAAAAGAGAAACATACAAAAGTATACAAAAGAATTGTTAGCACAGCATATAGAATTAATGTGGCTCAAATTACGGTATACTTGAATGCTATGTGTTAATAAAATATATCGCTAATGAACTATTAGTTTCCCTTGAATTGAGAATTTACATTCTTTTTAAAATAATACACCTTTTTATTGAATAACTATTCGTTCTTTAGTAGGTTTAGTACAACAGACAGATATAAAGCGACAGGCACACACACACATAGAGAAGGGGTACGGGATTAGTTTATATAAAAAAAATATATTAATAAATAAGTCTTTGTGGCGTAGTGGTTAACATGTCTGCCTCTGACTGAGGAGATTTCGGGTTCGATTCCCGACGGAGACAACCGCAACTTTTTTTTTATGTTACTTATATTTTATATTTGAGCGCGAATTAGTGATTTTCTTGGAAGTTGTTTTTATTAATATCCATATATATTAACATGTTTCATATCAATATCATAGAATCGTAATTGTGACTTCAAAAATATTGTTAATATTATTGCCTTTCTTGTATATTTCTGATTTCATCCTCATCATCATCATAGCTTTTAGCATTATCAATATCATTATCATTATCATCATTAGCATTGTTATTATCATCACCCACATAATCATCACGATCGTCATCATCATTATTGTATTCTTATCATCAACTATAATCAAATATTGTGTATCGTTATCATTATTATCTTTATAGTTATCATTCCATTATTATGCTAATCAATTTTATGTTATCATCATAATTAATACTGATAGTAATACTCTTCTTATCATTGTTACTATTTATGTTTTTTATGAATTCTTTATTGTTGTTAGTGTGATCATCAAAATCATTGAATATGGTCGAGTAACAAATTTTTCTTTAGGCTGACATCTTTGGCCTGAGAAATACACAACAAGTCTCAAAAATAGAGTTGTGTGGCTTATCACTTTCTGATTTTGTCATGAATTGTAAATTTCGACTAAGCTTTATAAATGAGAGATCGAAAGGCAGAATCAAATATATTTTTATATATTTTTTCTAACTTTAATTTCCCAAAAGCATATAATTAATTTGATAAAACAGAGAATGAGTTCGTAACGTTTATGAAAGAGATTTATCAACATTGTATGAAAATGTCTGTGGTTGAAATTGAGTTTCAGCATTTATAGCAAAATTATCGAACAAGAAATGTTACCTCGCCACATGTAAAAATAATATTTGTTTTAAGATTCCTTTTTTATTGAGGATGCTTTATTTCTTTGTAAACATTGAAAAGATGATGTCAGAATATAGCACACCAGAAGTCCCTTAGTAAGAGAAAGCGAGAAAGCGCGCGCGAGAGAGAGAGAGAGAGAGAGAGAGAGAGAGAGAGAGACAGACAGACAGACAGGCAGTGACAGGCACAAAGAGAGAAAAGAGACAGACAAACGGACAGACAGGCAGAGCGTGAAGGAGAGAGGGAGAGAGAGGCAGGGAGACAGAGAGAGAGAGAGAAGACTGATACAGAGCCAGACAGACGAGAGAGAGAGAGAGAGAGAGAGATAGGGTGAGGGTGGGTGAGAGGAGGAGGGGGTAAGAGAGACAGACAGACAGACAGATACAGATAGACAGACAGACAGATGCAGCGCCAGACAGATGAAAGAGAGAGAGAGAGAGAGAGTGGAGGGACAGAGAGAGAAGGAGAGAGAGAGAGAGAGGGTGAGGGTGAAAGAGTGAAAGGGGAGGGGGAGAGAGAGAGGGGGGGGATTACTCTAGATAGAAATAGCTTTCTTTTCGTAAGTTACAAAGTCCTTGTAGTGTAATGGTTAACACAGCATTTTTTTAATCGTTATTTTTTCATCTTTTTTTTGTGAGTCGCTCGTTATCACCTTTTTTTCCAATATTCATTTACATGTCTCGAACCAGTTTTATAATTAATTAATAGACAGACAGATAGATATATATAGCATAGTATTATTGCCATGTGTTATCCTTTATGGAAATATTCGAAACTACTTTATAAATGAGACATCCAAAGGCCAGAGTCAAGTATATTTTTTTCTCTTTCTTTTGCAATATCTTCTAACGCTTCAGATTGTATATTGATTATAATTTCTTATGGTTTACTGTGATATTTTAATTGCTTATATTCCACCAATCTTTACGATAATCTTATAAACCAGACCCGCATCACGCAGCGAGAACTCAGCGAGGTCGCTCAGCATGAAGAGAAGCGAACCATATATCTTACCAATGAGAAGAAAAGATAAATGTCTTGTGAACATGACAGGTAACAGCGACTAAACTCAATTTTCTCGCTAATGATTTAATGACAGTCACAACTGTTGTTGCGAACACACTAGTATACAAACAAACAAGACCATATAAAATAGAACAAAAATCATCAAACCTCAAACTAGTTATTTTAAATAAATTATCAAGCGATTAGGTTAGCATCATCATAATCACAGTCTCAAAATATACTTGTGTGACGTAGCCCTTATTGATTCTGTCACGTATTCTACTTTTTGGCAAAGATAGAACTTGCTGTTGTTTATTAATGAGACACTCGGCGGCAGAATTAAATGTATCTTTATTATGATTTTTTTTCATAGCCCCAGGTCGCTCTAAAAATACAGTTCCTTTATATCCAAAATACATATATTTTTATGTACAGAATATTTTTTCACACGTAAGAAAGACATTTTATCATACCTCAAATTACTTATTTAAAATTATAGGTTACGACTAGATTAACACAACGCAGTGGTGCAGTGGTACGACGCGTGACTTCGACTCCGAGGTCCCGCGTTCGATTCCCAGTCAAGCCAAGTGGACGGTGTGGTCCCACGTAGGTGCCCTGCGGAAATACCTTTTCTTTAGCTAATATTTCTTTTATAATGTTTATAATTTGGTTGGTAGTCATTGCAAGATGAAGTAAATAAAAGTCAAAATAATTTATATTTCTCATGCAACTTATTCGCGACTATGATGTGAAAACAATGAATGATAAAAATTGCTAATTTCATATTTCTCTTCAGTTAAGGGGGAAAGTTTAATAATCTAGGTGGAAATGAATAATAAAAGAGTTCGAGTGGACGGTGTGGTTCCACGCAGGTGCCCTGTTGACATATTTTTTTATCTAATTTTTATTCAGTTCATTCTCAAGAAATCTCTGAATTACATAAAGAAGCGTTTTTGGAGTGTGTGGGGGAGAGGGGAGGGGGGGTCCAAGAACCCATAAGGGTTATGATAATCATGATCAACTTATGTTATTAACATCATTGTTAAGACTGCTATCAATACTATTCTTATCATTATTATTGTTTATGTTTATTCCGTTATATTTCCTATTGTTTTACTGTTGTGATTATTATCATTATCATTCAGTTGGTCGCGTTAACCTCATTTCCTAGGATGACATCTTTGGCCTGAGGAATACACATCAAGTTTCA
>NW_020870650.1:206426-228661 GCF_003789085.1 Penaeus vannamei | reverse complement strand
TATATATCATCATCACTACCACTGACATCGAATTTGATGCTGTTATTGGTGCTGTCATTACCATCCTTACCAATTCATATAAAACCCTTTTTTTTCTCTAGGATGACCTGAGATTCACACATTTAGTCTTAAAAAGGTTCCTTATTAATATTGTCATGTGCTTTACTTTTGGCAATGCTGGGAAAGTGTTGCCAACCTCGTAAATAAGACATCTAACAGTCTGTATCAAGTGTAATTTTTCCCTTCCTTCTTTCGTGATATATTTTAACATTTCAGGTCACTTAAAAAATAATACTGAATATATATATATATATATATATTATATATATATATATATATATATATATATATATATATCTTTTTTTAATTCCTTAAATCCTATTTATAATTTTATAAACGAGAAACAGCTCTCGTAGCATGTATACAAAAGAATTGTTAGCACAGCATATAGAATTAATGTGGCTCAAATTACGGTATACTTGAATGCTATGTGTTAATAAAATATATCGCTAATGAACTATTAGTTTCCCTTGAATTGAGAATTTACATTCTTTTTAAAATAAATACAACCTTTTTATTGAATAACTATTCGTTCTTTAGTAGGTTTAGTACAACAGACAGATATAAAGCGACAGGCACACACACATAGAGAAGGGGGTACGGGATTAGTTTATATAAAAACAAATATATTTCGTTTATGTTCTAATAAGTCTTTGTGGCGTAGTGGTTAACGTGTCTGCCTCTGACTCAGGAGATTTCGGGTTCGATTCCCGACGGAGACAAATCTAGCTTCTTTTGTTTTTATGTTACTTATATTTTATATTTGAGCGCGAATTAGTGATTTTCTTGGAAGTTGTTTTTATTAATATCCATTTATATTAACATGTTTCATATCAATATCATAGAATCGTAATTGTGACTTCAGAAATATTGTTATTTTGCCTTTCTTGTATATTTTTCTGATTTCATCCTCATCATCATCATAGCTTTTAGCATTATCAATATCATTATCATTATCATCATTAGCATTGTTATTATCATCACCCACATAATCATCACGATCGTCATCATCATTATTGTATTCTTATCATCAAACTATAAATCAAATTGTTTATCATTATTATCTTTATAGTTATCATTCCATTATTATGCTAATCAATTTTATGTTATCATCATAATTAATACTGATAGTAATACTCTTCTTATCATTCTTACTATTTATGTTTTTATGAATTCTTTATTGTTGTTAGTGTGATCATCATCATCATTGAATATGGTCGAGTAACAAATTTTTCTTTAGGCTGACATCTTTGGCCTGAGAAATACACAACAAGTCTCAAAAATAGAGTTGTGTGGATTATCACTTTCTGATTTTGTCATGAATTGTAAATTTCGACTAAGCTTTATAAATAAGAGATCAAAAGGCAGCATCAAATATATATTTTTTTTATGATATCTTTAATTTCCAAAAGCATATAATTAATTTGATAAAACAGAGAATGAGTTCGTAACGTTTATGAAAGAGATTTATCAACATTGTATGAAAATGTCTGTGGTTGAAATTGAGTATTCAGCATTTAGCAAAATTATCTCGTCACATGTAAAAAATCTATTTGTTTTAAGATTGCTATTTTATTGAGGATGCTTTATTTCTTTGTAAACATTGATGATTCAGAATATAGCACACCAGAACTCCCTTAAGTAAGAGAAAGCGAGAAAGCGCGCGCGCGAGAGAGAGAGAGAGAGAGGGAGACAGACAGACAGACAGACAGACAAAGAAGAAAAGAGAGGACAGACAGAGTGAAGGAGAAGAGAGAGAGAGAGAGGCAGAGACAGAGAGAGAGAAGACTGATACAGAGCCAGACAGACGAAAAGAGGAGAGAGAGAGAGGAGAGAGAGAGAGATAGGGTGAGGGTGGGTGTGAGAGGAGGAGGGTAAGAGAGACAGACACAGACAGGATACAGATAGACAGACAGACAGATGCAGCGCCAGACAGATGAAAAGACAGAGAGAGAGAGTGAGGGACAGAGAGAGAAAGGAGAGAGAGAGAGATGGGGTGAGGGTGAAAGAGTGAAAGGGGGAGAGGGGGAGAGAGAGAGGGGGGGGATTACTCTAGATAGAAATAGCTTTCTTTTCGTAAGTTACAACGTCCTTGTAGTGTAATGGTTAACACAGCATCGTTATTTTTTATTATTTTTTTTTTTTTTTGTGAGTCGCTCGTTATCACTTTTTTTTCCAATATTCATTTACATGTCTCGAACCAGTGTTAATTAATAATAGATAGATAGACAGACAGACAGACAGACAGACAGACAGACAGACAGATAATAGATAGTATTATTGCCATGTGTTATCCTTTATGGAAATATTCGAAACTACTTTATAAATGAGACATCCAAAGGCCAGAGTCAAGTATATTTTTTCTCTTTCTTTTGCAATATCTTCTAACGCTTCAGATTGTATATTGATTATAATTTCTTATGGTTTACTGTGATATTTTAATTGCTTGTATTCCACCAATCTTTACGATAATCTTATAAACCAGACCCGCATCACGCAGCGAGAACTCAGCGAGGTCGCTCAGCATGAAGAGAAGCGAACCATATATCTTACCAATGAGAAGGAAAGATAAATGTCTTGTGAACATGACAGGTAACAGCGACTAAACTCAATTTTCTCGCTAATGATTTAATGACAGTCACAACTGTTATTGCGAACACACTAGTATGCAAACAAACAAGACCATATAAAATATAACACAAAAATTTCATCAAACCTCAAATTAGTTATTTTAAATAAATCAAGCGATTAGGTTAGCATCATCATAATCACTGAATGAATATGGTTGGGTTAATTTTTTTTTTTTTTTTTTTTAATATATATATATATTAAGTCTCAAAAATACTTGTGCGTAGCCCTGATTGACTCTGTCACGTATTCTACTTTTTGGCAAAGATAGAACTTGCTTTTGTTCATAAATGAGACACTCGGCGGCAGAATTAAATGTATCTTTATTATGATTTTTTTCATAGCCCCAGGTCGCTCTAAAAATACAGTTCCTTTATATCCAAAATACATATATTTTTATGTACAGAATATTTTTTCACACGTAAGAAAGACATTTTATCATACCTCAAGGTTACCGATTAGATCACAACGCAGTGGTGCACTGGTACGACGCGTGACTTCGACTCCGAGGTCCCGCGTTCGAGTCCCAGTCAAGCCAAGTGGACGGTGTGTTCCCACGTAGGTGCCCTGCGGAAATACCTTTTCTTTAGCTAATATTTCTTTTATAATGTTTATAATTTGGTTGGTAGTCATTGCAAGATGAAGTAAATAAAAGTCAAAATAATTTATATTTCTCATGCAACTTATTCGCGACTATGATGCGAAAACAATGAATGATAGAAATTGCTAATTTCATATTTCTCTTCAGTTAACGGGGAAAGTTTAATAATCTAGGTGGAAATGAATAATAAAAGAGTTCGAGTGGACGGTGTGGTTCCACGCAGGTGCCCTGTTGACATATTTTTTTATCTAATTTATTCAGTTCATTCTCAAGAAATCTCTGAATTACATAAAGAAGCGTTTTTGGAGTGTGTGGGGGAGAGGGGGGGGGGTCCAAGAACCCCATAAGGGTTATGATAATCATGATCAACTTTATGCTATTAATATCATTGTTAATACTACTATTAATACTTTTCTTATCATTATTAGTGTTTATGTTTATTCCGTTATATTTCCTATTGTTTTACTGTTGTGATTATTATCATTATCATTCAGTTTGGTCGCGTTAACCTCATTTCCTAGGATGACATCTTTGGCCTGAGGAATACACATCAAGTTTCAAGGAAGACTTGTGTGACTTTTCCCTTCTTGATTCTGTCACTTTACTCTTTGACAAAGTTGGAAGCTGCTGTAGTTTGTAAATGAGACATCCAAAGGGAAAGTTAGATACGTTTGTTATAATTTCTTTCCTCACTCCCATTTTAAATAAAAATGACTGAGGTCCAAATTATACACACATCATTATTTTTTATAAATATTATCACCAATATCACTGGAATTATAATCATCATTACTTCTATCATCATCATTATTATCATTATCATTACTACTGTTATATTTATCATTATCAACATGATAATCGTTATCATTACTATTATCATTGGTATTGCTATTAGCGTTATTTTATTACTATTAATGTCATTATCATCACCATCATTATAAGCATTGTGAACTATCATTACCCTTAATATCAATATCATTATCAACGTACCTTTATTATGACAACTATTTGCTGTTATTGTTGGCATTATCAATACAATATTTTTTTATCATTACAATCATCGACATCGAATTTTGATATTGTTATTATTCATACTTTCATTATCATCGTGATCACTACATGTAAAACTTTTTTTTCCCTCAAGTATGACCTTAGGTTTACACATTTAGTCTTGAAAAGGAACCTTATTATTACTGACGTGGGTCTTACTCTTGGCAGTGCTGGAAACGGCGGTTGTGCTTCATCCGTGAGATCGAAAGGGCAGTCAAGTATGATTTCCCCCTTTATTTGGTGATACATTTCACCACTTCAGGTCGCTCACAAAGATAAATATTGAATACACACACACACACACACACACACACACACACACACACACACACACACACACATATATATATATAATATATATATATATATATATATATATATATATATATATATATATATATATATATGTATTTGTGGTTATTTAGTTCCTTAAATTCGACCAATCCTATTTATAATCTTATAAACGAGAATAGCTTTCATAGCATTTATACAAAGAAATTATTATCATAACATAAAAATTACTGTGGCTCAATTACTGTATATTTCAATGCTATATATATATATATATATATATATATATATATATATATATATATATATATATATATATATCGGTAATTAACTGTAGCAGTTTGCCTTGAATTCAGAATATATATTTTTTTAATTGCTATTTTTGAATATTTTTTCGTTCTTAAGTATAGTACGCATATGAGAGAGCGAGAGAGAGAGAGAGAGAGAGAGAGAGAGAGAGAGAGAGAGAGAGAGAGAGAGAGAGAGAGAGAGAGAGAGAGAGAGAGAGACGAGAGAGAGAGAGAGAGAGAGAGAGAGAGATTGATTGATTTAGAGCTAGACAGATGACAGACAGACAGGCGGGGAGACAGAGAAAGAAAAGGAGAAAAAATACAGACAGATAGAGTTAGATGAAGAGACACTCACATACACACATAGATTATTCTATATATATAGTTTTTTCCCTATTACAAAATCCCTTGTAGTGTAGTGGCTAACACGACTGACTCCAAAACAGGAGATCTCGGGTTCGATTCCCGACGGGGACTATAAGTAATTTTTTTTTTTTTCTATCTTGATTTTATAGTTGTGCGCGAATCATTAATTTTTCTTAGAACTTTGTTATGTTTCTTATCAATATCATAGAAATATTGTTGATAGCCTGATTTCCATTCTTTTATATCTTGAATTTCATCATCATTAAAATACCTTTTATTATTATATGATATCACTATCATTATCATCATTAATTATGTTTTTATCATCACCTTATAATCATCATCACGATCGTCATCATCATAGTTATAATCTTATCATGATCTTAACTATAATCGAATAATGTTTATCATTAGCATTATTATTGTTATCATTATGGTTATCGTTCTATTATTATGCTAATCAATTCTATATCATTACCATGATTAATACTGATGTTAATACTCTTCTTATCATTCTTATTTTATATGTTTTTTTATAATTTGTTGTTGTTGTTGTTGTTGGTGTAATCATCATCATCATGATCACTGAATGTGGTCGTGTCAACTAATTTTCTTTAGAATAACATCTTTGGGCTGAGGAATACACTTTTCATCTTTATTTCATATTTGTTCGCGAATTATTTATTTTCATTAATCTTGTATTTTATCAATATTTATCAACATATTTCTTATCAATCGCACAATTAGAATCGTAATTGTGATATCAGAAATATTGCTGATCTTAATATTTCCTTGTTTACATGTCTTTAATTTCATCATCATAGCTATTATTATTATTAGGATCTTTATCATTCTCATTATTAGTATTATCATCATCCTCTTAATCATCACGATCATCACCACTATCATTATCTTATTCTTATCATCATCAACGAAACAAAATGAATGAATGTTATTCGTTATCATTATTATTATCATTATAGTTCTCCTTCCATTATCGTGATAATCAATTTTATGTTATCATCATAATTATCATCAATATTGTCATTCTTACTATTTATGTTTATCTATCTATATTTTTATTGTTGCTGTTGTGATATTCATTATGATAATTATTAAATACGGTCGTGTCAACACATTTTTCTCTAAGATGACATCTTTGGCTTGAGAAATACACACTAAGTCTAAAAAAACTATCCTTTTTTTTATTTTGTTTTGCATTTTACTTTTTGTCAAAGCTGGAAACTGTGTACTTATAAATAGGACAATTGATGTCATTATCTTTACCATAAGTATTATCTTGAACCTCATCATCATCACGATCATTAACAAATCCTTATTATCATTATTTTACATTATTTATTATTGTTTTCATATTCCCATCATCATCATCATAACTATAATCAAATACTGGTTATTGTTATCATTATTACTGTGAAAGTTTTAATAATCATCATGATGACAATTTTAGGTTATCAATATCATTACTGATACTACTATTAATAATAATTTTATCATTATTATTGTTTATGCTTATTCATCATACTTCCTGTTGCTTTCCTGTTGTGATTATCATAATCATTCAATATGGTCGTGTTAACCTCATTTCCTCCAGGATGACATCTTTGCCTGAGGAATGCACGCTTAGTCTCAAACATAGACTCGTGTGACATTCCTTTTTGTTTTGTTTTTTTGTTTTTTTTTTTCATGTATTTTACTTTTTGTCGAAGCTGGAAACTGTTGTGCTTAGTGAATGAGAAATCCAAAGAAAAAAATTAGTATGATTGCTATGATTTTCATTCATCATTAAGTTTATATAAAGTGACTGAGGTCCAAGTAATACATACATTATTACTGTCATCATCATCATCATCAATATTATTAGTATTAATTGTTTTTATTATTCATATTATCATCATCATTATGAATATTGTGAACTATCATTTCCCTTAATATTAAAACTATTATCATCGTACCTTTATTATGACAACTATTTGCCTTTATTGTTGGCATTATAAAAAACATTTTTTTTTATAGTAACTATCATTGATATCGAATTTTGAAATTGGTATTATTGGTGCTGCCATTATTATCATGATCAATTCATATAAAACCCCATTTTTTCTCTAGGCTGATCTAAGGTTTGTACATTTAGTCTCAAAAAGATATCGAATTTTCTGTGTTATTATTGGTGCTATCATTATCATCGTATTCATTTCATCTGAAACCCTATTTTTTTTCTCTAGGATGACCTAAGTTTTGCACATTTAGTTTCAAAAAGGTACCTAATTATTATTGTCGTGTGTTTTACTTTTTGCCAATTTTGGAAACTGCTGTTGTACTTCATAAGTGAGACATCCAAAGGCCAGAGTCAAGCATAATTTTCCCCTTCTTTCTTTTGTGATATATTTCATAACTTCAGGTCGCTTATAAAAATGAATATTGAATATAATTTCTTTTTTTTTGTGTGTGTGATTATTTGGTTATTTAAATTCGACCAATCTTATGTATAATCTTATAAACGAGAAACTGCTTTCAGAGCATTTATACAAAAGAGTCATTAGCATAACAGAAAAATTGCTGCCGCTGAAATTACTGTATATTTCAATACTAGGTTTTATAAAAAATCATCGATAATGAACTGTAGTTGTTTGCCTTGGATTCAGAATATGCATTTTTTAACTGATATTTTAATGAATAGCTATTCGTTCTTTGGTAAGTTCAGTACCCCATATGAGTGAGATTAAGAGAGAGAGAGAGAGAGACAGACAGACAGACAGACAGATGGACAGACAGACAGAGATAATTTAGAGCTAGAAAGACGAACAGACAGTTTAGGCAGGCAGCCAGACAAAGAAAAGGAGAGAGAGAAGACAGACAGATATAGAGCTAGACAGATGAACAGACACACACACATAAATACACATATACATACAGAGAGAGAGAGAGAAGGGGGGATTATTCTATATACAAATAAGTTTCTTTTCCCTATATTTGTGGTGTTGTGGTTAACATGATTGATCCTAAAACAGAAGATATCGGGTTCGACTCCCGATGGGGGCAACAACTCACATTCTTTTCCTTTTTCTATTTTTATTCTATAATTGTCAAGTATAATTTCCCCCTTCTTTCTCTTGTGATATATTTCCCCACTTTAGGTCGCTTATGCAAAAAAAAAATGTATATGATTTCTTTTTTTTGTGATTATTTAGTTCCTTAAATTCGACGAATCTTATAAACGAGAAACAGCTTTCAGAGCAATTTGACAATAGAATTATTAGCATAACATAAATATTACTGCGGCTCAAATTACTGTACATTTCAATGCAGTTTGTAAAAAAGTCCCGCGTTCGATTCCCAGTCAAGCCGAGTGGACAGTGTGGTTTCACGTAGGTACCTTGTAAAATATCTTTTATCTAGATTACTTTGTAAATTTTATTGATTTTTGTTAACAAATGGTAGTTGTAATGCGCAAATAAATACCTTGAACCATAATAACTATAGAATCAGATCCTAACAATAAACTCTGCGCAGATCGGATTTCATATAATCAGGTTCAATTCCTTATTCATTGGTAGATTCCCCCTATATTCCCTTGTTCCTTATACGTCATTTTACTTATAATGCCTTGTACAAAACGGGCGGATTTGAGCCGGGACAGAGAAGATATTTCGTCACTTATGTCTTTCTTATTTTATCGTTATTTATCTTCTCTGTGAATTTTAGTTCCTTAAATTCACCCAATCATATTTAAAATCTCATTAACCAGAAACGGTTTCATAGCATTTACAGAAAATAATTATCAACATAATATATAAAATCTACTTCGGTTCAGATGACTCTAAACTAAACTGCAGGTTGCCTCGAGCGCAGAACATATATGTTCTTCTTAATTTATTTTCTTGAATTCGTTCTTTGTTAAGTTTGTCCCTCATAGAGAGAGGGAGAGAGAGAGAAAGAAAGAGAGAGAGAGAGAGAGAGAAGGAGAGAAGAGAGAGAGAGAGGAAAAGAGAGAGAGAGAGAGAGAGAGAAGAGAGAGAGAAGAGAGAAGAGAGAGAGAGAGAGAGAAGAGAGAAGAAGAGAGAGAGAGAGAAGAAGAAGGAGGAGGAGGAGAGAGAGAGAGAGAGAGAGTGAAAGAGAGAGAGAAAGAGAAAGACAGAGAGAGAGAGAGAGAAAGAGAGAAAGACAGAGAGAGAGAGAAGGAGAGAAAGAGGGCGAGAGAGAGAGAGAAAGAGAAGGAGAGAGAGAGGGGGGGGAGATATTTAGATAGAGAGAGAAAGAGACAGAGAGAGAGAGAGAGAGGGAGGGAGAGAGAGATAGATAGAGAGAGGGAGAGAGAGAGAGAGAGAGGGAGAGAGAGACAGATAGATAGAGAGAGGGAGAGAGAGAGAGAGAGAGGGGGAGATAAAGGAGAGAGAGGGCGGGAAGGGGATCACTCTAGATAAAAATTGCTTCCTTTTCCCTATCATTAAGCCCTTGTAATATAGTGGCTTTAAATTCGAGACGGAGGACATAATTTTTTTTCCTTTCTTTTTTTTAGATTTATTCGCGACTCGTTGGTTTTCAAGTAACTCTTTTATATCAACCTTTATTAACTTGTCCCTAATCAATAGTATAATTAGAATAGTAATTGTGATATCATTGTGATGGCAATGCTGGAACCTGCTGCTGGAGTTCATAAATGAGACACCCAAAGGCCAGTCAAATATAACCTTCCCCTTCTTTCTTTCCCGACATGTTCCACCGCTTCATCATTATGCTAATCAATTTTATGTTATCATCATAATTAATGCTGATATTGCTCTTATTATCTTATATTTTATGAAGTTCTCCATTGTTGTTGATGTGATTAGCATCATCATGAATATGGTTGGGTTAATATTTTTTCTTTGGAATGATATATACATTGTCTCAAAATTGTGTGACGTAGCCCTGATTGATTCTGTCACGTATTCTACTTTTTGGCAAAGATTGAACTTGCTGTTGTTCATAAATGAGACATTCGGCGGCAGAATTAAATGTATCTTTATTATGATTTTTTTCATAGCTCCAGGTCGCTCTAAAAATGCAGTTCCTTAACATCCATTTTTTTTTTTTTTTTTTTAAAGAATATATTTTTCACATATAAGAAGCCCATTTTGTCATACCTCAAACTAATTATTTTAAATTAATGGTCACCGAGCAGGTTAATCACAACGCAGTGGTGCACTGGTACGACGCGTGACTTCGACTCCGAGGTCCCGCGTTCGATTCCCAGTCAAGCCGAGTGGACGGTGTGGTTCCACGCAGGTGCCCTGCAATGATATGTTTTATCTAATTGATTTTATAATGTTTTATAATTTGGTGTATAATTATAAGAGAAATAGGTAAAAAAGAATCAAGATAATTTGCATAACATCCCATGCAACTTCCTCGGAAATATGTGAAACTTTTTAATCAATAATAAAAGTTGCGAATCTCAGATTTCTCTTCGGCCAAGCGCCTCGCAGTCATATGTCGCCATCACTAATCATCTATTCACCGCAGTCGGCAATGTTCCTGCGAGCCGATGGCATTTGTTCGCGAAAAGACCTACTATGCGATAGATTCAATATGGTTCTTGGAGTCTTTAGAAAGTTAGGCCATTCTCAAGAAATCTCTGAATTACATAAAGATGCTTTCATAGAGAGTGGGGAGGAGGGGGGAGGGGGGAGGGAGTCCAAGAACCCCACTAAATCTATGATGATCATCATGATAATCAACTTTGTTATCATCATTATTAATACTATTATTATCATTATTATTGTCTATGATTATTCCACTATATTTCCTATTGTTTTATTGTTGTAATTATTATTTTATTATCATTCAATATGGTCGTGTTAACCTCATTTTTCTCTATTCATTTTCTTTCTTTTATCTTTTTTTGACAAGAATTCATTTTCTTTCTTTCTTTTTTCCTCTCTTTTATTTTATTTTATTTTTATTATTAAATATATTTTTTTTGACAAGCTGGAAACTGTTGTCCTTTATAAATGAGAAATCTAACGGGAAATTTAAATGTCCTTTAAGATTTCTTTAACCACTCCAATCTTATATAAAACTGACTGAGGTCCAGATTATACGCATAATATTGTTATTATAATTATTATCATCATCGATATCATAATTGTTATTATTTTTTATCATCACCATTATTATCATTATTAGTATTACTGCTATCTTCACCACTATTTTTCATGATAATAGTATAGTAGTAGTAGTAGTAGTATTGTTATTATTATTATAATTAAAATTACTACTGCTGCTGGTATTGCTTTTATCATTATTTTATTACTGTTGATGTTATTATCGTCATCACTATCATTATAAGTATTGTGAACTATCATTACCCTTCATAGTATTATCATCGTACCTTTATTATAATAACTATTTGCTGGCATTATCAACATTACACACACACACGCACACACACACACACACACACACACACACACAACACACACACACACACACACACACACACACACACACATATATATATATATATATATATATATATATATATATATACATATATATATATATATATCATCATCATCACTACCACTGACATCGAATTTTGATGCTGTTATTGGTGCTGTCATTACCATCCTTACCAATTCATATAAAACCCTATTTTTTTCTCTAGGATGACCTGAGATTCACACATTTAGTCTTAAAAAGGTTCCTTATTAATATTGTCATGTGCTTTACTTTTGGCAATGCTGGGAAGTGTTGCCAAACCTCGTAAATAAGACATCTAACAGTCTGTATCAAGTGTAATTTTTCCCCTTCCTTCTTTCGTGATATATTTCAACATTTCAGGTCACCTTAAAAATAATACTGAATATGTATATATATATATATATATCGTTCCTTAAATCCTATTTATATTTTATAAAAGAGAAACATACAAAAGTATACAAAGAATTGTTAGCACAGCATATAGAATTAATGTGGCTCAAATTACGGTATACTTGAATGCTATGTGTTAATAAAATATATCGCTAATGAACTATTAGTTTCCCTTGAATTGAGAATTTACATTCTTTTTGAAATAAATACAACCTTTTTATTGAATAACTATTCGTTCTTTAGTAGGTTTAGTACAACAGACAGATATAAAGCGACAGGCACACACACACATAGAGAAGGGGGTACGGGATTAGTTTATATAAAAACAAATATATTTCGTTTATGTTCTAATAAGTCTTTGTGGCGAAGTGGTTAACATGTCTGCCTCTGACTCAGGAGATTTCGGGTTCGATTCCCGACGGAGACAAATCTAGCTTCTTTTGTTTTTATGTTACTTATATTTTATATTTGAGCGCGAATTAGTGATTTTCTTGGAAGTTGTTTTTATTAATATCCATATATATTAACATGTTTCATATCAATATCATAGAATCGTAATTGTGACTTCAGAAATATTGTTAATATTATTGCCTTTCTTGTATATTTCTGATTTCATCCTCATCATCATCATAGCTTTTAGCATTATCAATATCATTATCATTATCATCATTAGCATGTTATTCATCACCCACATAATCATCACGATCGTCATCATCATTATTGTATTCTTATCATCATAACTATAATCAAATATTGTGTATCGTTATCATTATTATCTTTATAGTTATCATTCCATTATTATGCTAATCAATTTTATGTTATCATCATAATTAATACTGATAGTAATACTCTTCTTATCATTGTTACTATTTATGTTTTTATGAATTCTTTATTGTTGTTAGTGTGATCATCATCAAAATCATTGAATATGGTCGAGTAACAAATTTTTCTTTAGGCTGACATCTTTGGCCTGAGAAATACACAACAAGTCTCAAAAATAGAGTTGTGTGGCTTAGCACTTTCTGATTTTGTCATGAATTGTAAATTTCGACTAAGCTTTATAAATGAGAGATCGAAAGGCAGAATCAAATATATATTTTTTATGATATCTTTAATTTCCAAAAGCATATAATAAATTTGATAAAACAGAGAATGAGTTCGTAACGTTTATGAAAGAGATTTATCAACATTGTATGAAAATGTCTGTGGTTGAAATTCAGTTTTCAGCATTTATAGCAAAATTATCGAGTAAGAACTATGTTACCTCGCCACATGTAAAAAATATATAATTTGTTTTAAGATTGCTATTTTATTGAGGATGCTTTATTTCTTTGTAAACATTGAAAAGATGATGTCAGAATATAGCACACCAGAAGTCCCTTAAGAGAAAGCGAGAAAGCGCGCGCGCGAGAGAGAGAGAGAGAGAGGGAGACAGACAGAGACAGGACAGACACAGAGAAGGAGAGAGGGAGAGAGAGGCAGGGAGACAGAGAGAGAGAGAGAGAAGACTGATACAGAGCCAGACAGACGAAAAGACAGAGAGAGAGGAGGAGAGAGAGAGATAGGGTGAGGGTGGGTGAGAGGAGGAGGGGGTAAGACAGACAGACAGACAGACAGACAGACAGATACAGATAGACAGACAGATGCAGCGCCAGACAGATGAAAAGACAGAGAGAGAGAGAGTGGAGGGACAGAGAGAGAGAGAGAGGAGAGAGAGAGAGAGAGATGGGTGAGGGTGAAAGAGTGAAAGGGGGAGAGGGGGAGAGAGAGAGGGGGGGGGATTACTCTAGATAGAAATAGCTTTCTTTTCGTAAGTTACAAAGTCCTTGTAGTGTAATGGTTAACACAGCATTTTTTTAATCGTTATTATTTTTTTTTTTTTTTTTTTTGTGAGTCGCTCGTTATCACCCTTTTTTCCAATATTCATTTACATGTCTCGAACCAGTGTTATAATTAAGATAGATAGATAGATAGATAGACAGATAGACCTATAGATATAGTGCATGTATTATTGCCATGTGTTTTCCTTTATGGAAATATTCGAAACTACTTTATAAATGAGACATCCAAAGGCCAGAGTCAAGTATATTTTTTTTCTCTTTCTTTTGCAATATCTTCTAACGCTTCAGATTGTATATTGATTATAATTTCTTATGGTTTACTGTGATATTTTAATGCTTATATTCCACCAATCTTTACGATAATCTTATAAACCAGACCCCATCACGCAGCGAGAACTCAGCGAGGTCGCTCAGCATGAAGAGAAGCGAACCATATATCTTACCAATGAGAAGAAAGATAAATGTCTTGTGAACATGACAGGTAACAGCGACTAAACTCAATTTTCTCGCTAATGATTTAATGACAGTCAAAACTGTTATTGCGAANTATTAGTTTCCTTGAATTGAGAATTTACATTCTTTTTAAATAAATACACCTTTTATTGAATAACTATTCGTTCTTTAGTAGGTTTAGTACAACAGACAGATATAAAGCGACAGGCACACACACACATAGAGAAGGGGGTACGGGATTAGTTTATATAAAAACAAATATATTTCGTATGTTCTAATAGTCTTTGTGGCGTAGTGGTTAACATGTCTGCCTCTGACTCAGGAGATTTCGGGTTCGATTCCCGACGGAGACAAATCTAGCTTCTTTTGTTTTTATGTTACTTATATTTTATATTTGAGCGCGAATTAGTGATTTTCTTGGAAGTTGTTTTTATAATATCCATATATATTAACATGTTTCATATCAATATCATAGAATCGTAATTGTGACTTCAAATATTGTTAATATTATTGCCTTTCTTGTATATTTCTGATTTCATCCTCATCATCATCATAGCTTTTAGCATTATCAATATCATTATCATTATCATCATTAGCATTGTTATTATCATCACCCACATAATCATCACGATCGTCATCATCATTATTGTATTCTTATCATCATAACTATAATCAAATATTGTGTATCGTTATCATTATTATCTTTATAGTTATCATTCCATTATTATGCTAATCAATTTATGTTATCATCATAATTAATACTGATAGTAATACTCTTCTTATCATTCTTACTTTATGTTTTTTATGAATTCTTTATTGTTGTTAGTGTGATCATCATCAATCATTGAATATGGTCGAGTAACAAATTTTTCTTTAGGCTGACATCTTTGGCCTGAGAAATACACAACAAGGCTCAAAAATAGAGTTGTGTGGCTTATCACTTTCTGATTTTGTCATGAATTGTAAATTTCGACTAAGCTTTATAAATGAGAGATCGAAAGGCAGAATCAAATATACATTTTTATGATATCTTTCACCGCTCTAGGTCACTAGTTTTTTACACCTTTAATTCCCAAAAGCATATAATTAAATTGATAAAACAGAGAATGAGTTCGTAACGTTTATGAAAGAGATTTATCAACATTGTATGAAAATCTCTATGGTTGAATTTGAGTATTCAGCATTTATAGCAAAATTATCGAATAAGAACTATGTTACCTCGCCACATGTAAAAAAATATATAATTTGTTTTAAGATTCCTTTTTTATTGAGGATGCTTTATTTCTTTGTAAACATTGAAAAGATGATGTCAGAATATAGCACACCAAAAGTCCCTTGTGTAGAGAAAGCGAGAAAGCGCGCGCGCAAGAGAGAGAGAGAGAGAGAGAGAGAGAGAGAGAAGAGAGAGAGAAGAGAGAGAGAGAGAGAGAGAGAGAGAGAGAGAGAGAGAGAGAGAGGAGAGAGGCAGGGAGACAGAGAGAGAGAGAAAAGACTGATACAGAGCCAGACAGACGAAAAGATAGAGAGAGAGAAGGAGAGAGAAAGAGATAGGGTGAGGGAGGGTGAGAGGAGGAGGGGTAAGAGAGACAGACAGACAGACAGACAGATACAGATAGACAGACAGACAGATGCAGCGCCAGACAGACAAAAAGACAGCGAGAGAGAGTGTGTGGAGGGACAGAGAGAGAAGAGGAGAGAGAGAGAGATGGGGTGAGGGTGAAAGAGTGAAAGGGGGGAGGGGAGAGAGAGAGAGGGGGGGGTTACTCTAGATAGAAATAGCTTTCTTTTCGTAAGTTACAAAGTCCTTGTAATGTAATGGTTAACACAGCATTGTTTTTAATCATTTTTTTTTTCTTTCTTTCTTTTTTTGTGAGTCGCTCGTTATCACTTTTTTCCAATATTTATTTACATGTCTCGAACCAGTGTTATAATTAATTAATAGATAGATAGATAGACAGACAGACAGACAGACAGATATATATAGCATAGTATTATTGCCATGTGTTTTCCTTTATGGAAATATTCGAAACTACTTTATACATGAGACATCCAAAGGCCAGAGTCAAGTATATTTTTTCTCTTTCTTTTGCAATATCTTCTAACGCTTCAGATTGTATGTTGATTATAATTTCTTATGGTTTACTGTGATATTTTAATTGCTTGTATTCCACCAATCTTTACGATAATCTTATAAACCAGACCCGCATCACGCAGCGAGAACTCAGCGAGGTCGCTCAGCATGAAGAGAAGCGAACCATATATCTTACCAATGAGAAGGAAAGATAAATGTCTTGTGAACATGACAGGTAACAGCGACTAAACTCAATTTTCTCGCTAATGATTTAATGACAGTCACAACTGCTATTGCGAACACACTAGTATGCAAACAAACAAGACCATATAAAATATAACACAAAAATTTCATCAAACCTCAAACTAGTTATTTTAAATAAATGATCAGCGATTAGGTCAATCACAACGCAGTGGTGCAGTGGTACGACGCGTGACTTCGACTCCGAGGTCCCGCGTTCGATTCCCAGTCAAGCCAAGTGGACGGTGTGGTCCCACGTAGGTGCCCTGCGAAATTACCTTTTCTTTAGCTAATATTCTTTTATATGTTTATAATTTGGTTGGTAGTCATTGCAAGATGAAGTAAATAAAAGTCAAAATAATTTATATAACTTCTCATGCAACTTATTCGCGACTATGATGTGAAAACAATGAATGATAAAAATTGCTAATTTCATATTTCTCTTCAGTTAAGGGGGAAAGTTTAATAATCTAGGTGGAAATGAATAATAAAAGAGTTCGAGTGGACGGTGTGGTTCCACGCAGGTGCCCTGTTGACATATTTTTTTATCTAATTTATTCAGTTCATTCTCAAGAAATCTCTGAATTACATAAAGAAGCGTTTTTGGAGTGTGTGGGGGAGAGGGGAGGGGGGGTCCAAGAACCCCATAAGGGTTATGATAATCATGATCAACTTCATGTTATTAACATCATTGCTAAGACTATCAATACTTTTCTTATCATTATTATTGTTTATGTTCATTCCGTTATATTTCCTATTGTTTTACTGTTGTGATTATTATCATTATCATTCAGTTTGGTCGCGTTAACCTCATTTCCTAGGATGACATCTTTGGCCTGAGGAATACACACCAAGTTTCAAGGAAGACTTGTGTGACTTCCCTTCTTGATTCTGTCACTTTACTCTTTGACAAAGTTGGAAGCTGTTGTAGTTTGTAAATGAGACATCCAAAGGGAAAGTTAGATACGGTTGTTATAATTTCTTTCCTCACTCCCATTTTAAATAAAAATGACTGAGGTCCAAGTTATACACACATCATTATTTTTTATCAATATTATCACTTTCTGATTTTGTCATGAATTGTAAATTTCGACTAAGCTTTATGAATGAGAGATCGAAAAGCAGAATCAAATATACATTTTTATGATATCTTTCACCGCTCTAGGTCACTAGTTTTTTAGACCTTTAATTCCCAAAAGCATATAATTAATTTGATAAAACAGAGAATGAGTTCGTAACGTTTATGAAAGAGATTTATCAACATTGTATGAAAATGTCTATGGTTGAAATTCAGTTTTCAGCATTTATAGCAAAATTATCGAGTAAGAACTATGTTACCTCGCCACATGTAAAAAATATATAATTTGTTTTAAGATTCCTATTTTATTGAGGATGCTTTATTTCTTTGTAAACATTGAAAAGATGATGTCAGAATATAGCACACCAGAAGCCCCTTAAGTAAGAGAAAGCGAGAAAGCGCGCGCGCGAGAGAGAGAGAGAGAGAGAGAGAGAGAGGGAGACAGACAGACAGACAGGCAGTGACAGGCACAAAGAGAGAAAAGAGACAGACAAACGGACAGACAGGCAGAGCGTGAAGGAGAGAGGGAGAGAGAGGCAGGGAGACAGAGAGAGAGAGAGAAGACTGATACAGAGCCAGACAGACGAAAAGACAGAGAGGGGAGGAGAGAGAGAGAGATAGGGTGAGGGCGGGTGAGAGGAGGAGGGGGTAAGAGAGACAGACAGACAGACAGACAGACAGATGCAGTGCCAGACAGACGAACAGAGAGAGAGAGAGAGAGTGGAGGGACAGAGAGAGAAGAGGAGAGAGAGAGATGGGGTGAGGTGAAAGAGTGAAAGGGGGAGAGGGGAGAGAGAGAGGGGGGGATTACTCTAGATAGAAATAGCTTTCTTTTCGTAAGTTACAAAGTCCTTGTAGTGTAATGGTTAACACAGCATTGTTTTTAATCTTTTGTTTTTTTTGTTGTGAGTCGCTCGTTATCACTTTTTTTCCAATATTCATTTACATGTCTCGAACCAGTGTTATAATTAATTAATAGATATATAGATAGATATAGACAGACATAGATAGATAGATAGACATAGATACATAGATACATAGATACCATAGTATTATTGCCATGTGTTATCCTTTATGGAAATATTCGAAACTACTTTATAAATGAGACATCCAAAGGCCAGAGTCAAGTATATTTTTTCTCTTTCTTTTGCAATATCTTCTAACGCTTCAGATTGTATATTGATTATAATTTCTTATGGTTTACTGTGATATTTTAATTGCTTGTATTCCACCAATCTTTACGATAATCTTATAAACCAGACCCGCATCACGCAGCGAGAACTCAGCGAGGTCGCTCAGCATGAAGAGAAGCGAACCATATATCTTACCAATGAGAAGAAAAGATAAATGTCTTGTGAACATGACAGGTAACACTAAACTCATTTTCTCGCTAATGACTTAATGATAGTCAAAACTGTTATTGCGAACACACTAGTATACAAATAAACAAGACAATATAATATAGAACACAAAAAATTCATCAAACCTCAAACTAGTTATTTTAAATAAATTATCAAGCGATTAGGTTAGCATCATCATAATCACTGAATATGGTTGGGTTAATATTTTCTTTTTTTTTTTATAGAATGATATATATATTAAGTCTCAAAAATATACTTGTGTGACGTAGCCCTGATTGATTCTGTCACGTATTCTACTTTTTGGCAAAGATAGAACTTGCTGTTGTTTATTAATGAGACACTCGGCGGGAAATGTATCTTTATTATTTTTTTCATAGCCCAGGTCGCTCTAAAAATACAGTTTATATCCAAAATACATATATTTTTATGTACAGAATATTTTTTCACACGTAAGAAAGACATTTTATCATAAATTACGCCTAGATTAATCACAACGCAGTGGTGCAGTGGTACGACGCGTGACTTCGACTCCGAGGTCCCGCGTTCGATTCCCAGTCAAGCCAAGTGGACGGTGTGGTTCCACGTAGGTGCCTTGCGAATATCCCTTTTCTTTAGCTAATATTTCTTTTATAATGTTTATAATTTGGTTGGTAGTCATTGCAAGATGAAGTAAATAAAAGTCAAAATAATTTATATAACTTCTCATGCAACTTATTCGCGAGTATGATGTGAAAACAATGAATGATAAAAATTGCTAATTTCATATTTCTCTTCAGTTAAGGGGGAAAGTTTAATAATCTAGGTGGAAATGAATAATAAAAGAGTTCGAGTGGACGGTGTGGTTCCACGCAGGTGCCCTGTTGACATATTTTTTTTATCTAATTTATTCAGTTCATTCTCAAGAAATCTCTGAATTACATAAAGAAGCGTTTTTGGAGTGTGTGGGGGAGAGGGGAGGGGGGGGTCCAAGAACCCCATAAGGGTTATGATAATCATGATCAACTTTATGCTATTAATATCATTGCTACGACTATCAATACTATTCTTATCATTATTATTGTTTATGTTTATTCCGTTATATTCCTATTGTGTTACTGTTGTGATTATTATCATTATCATTCAGTTTGGTCGCGTTAACCTCATTTCTTAGGATGACATCTTTGGCCTGAGGAATACACATCAAGTTTCAAGGAAGACTTGTGTGACTTTTCCCTTCTTGATTCTGTCACTTTACTCTTTGACAAAGTTGGAAGCTGTTGTAGTTTGTAAATGAGACATCCAAAGGGAAAGTTAGATACGGTTGTTATAATTTCTTTCCTCACTCCCATTTTAAATAAAAATGACTGAGGTCCAAGTTATACGCACATCATCATTTTTTATAAATATTATCACCAATATCACTGGAATTATAATCATCATTACTTCTATCATCATCATTATTATCATTATCATTACTACTGTTATATTTATCATTATCAACATGATAATCGTTATCATTACTATTATCATTGGTATTGCTATTAGCGTTATTTTATTACTATTAATGTCATTATCATCACCATCATTAAAAGCATTGTGAACTATCATTACCCTTAATATCAATATCATTATCATCGTACCTTTATTATGACAACTCTTTGCTGTTATTGTTGGCATTATCAATACAATATTTTTTTAATCATTACTATCATCGACATCGAATTTTGATATTGTTATTATTCATACTTTCATTATCATCGTGATCAATACATGTGATTTTTTTTTCTCAAGTATGACCTGAGGTTTACACATTTAGTCTTGAAAAGGAACCTTGTTATTACTGACGTGGGTCTTACTCTTGGCAGTGCTGGAAACGGCGGTTGTGCTTCATCCGTGAGATCGAAAGGGCAGTCAAGTATGATTTCCCCCTTTATTTGGTGATACATTTCACCACTTCAGGTCGCTCACAAAGATAAATATTGAAAATACACACACACACACACACACACACACACACACACACACACACACACACACACACACACACACACACACATATATATACATATATATATATATATATATATATATATATATATATATATATATATATATATATATATATATATGTGTGTGTGGTTATTTAGTTCCTTAAATTCGACCAATCCCATTTATAATCTTATAAACGAGAAATACCTTTCATAGCATTTATACAAAGAAATTATCATAACATATAAAAATTACTGTGGCTCAATTACTCTATATTTTAATGCTATAATATATATATACATATATATATATATATATATATATATATATAATATATATAATATATATTTATATATATGTCGGTAATTACTGTAGCAGTTTGCCTTGAATTCAGAATATAATTTTTAAATTGCTATTTTATTTTATTTTTTCGTTCTTAAGTATAGTACCGCATATGAGAGAGAGAGAGAGAGAGAGAGAGAGAGAGAAGAGAGAGAGAGAGAGAGAGAGAGAGAGAGAGAGAGAGAGAGAGAGAGAGAGAGAGACAGATGATGATTTAGAGCTAGACAGATGAACAGACAAACAGGCGGAGACAAAGAAAGAAAAGGAGAAAAAATTACAGACATAGAGTTAGATGAAGAGACACTCACATACACACATAGATTATTCTATATATATAGTTTTTTCTATGACAAAATCCCTTGTAGTGTAGTGGCTAACACGACTGACTCTAAAGGAGATCTCGGGTTCGATTCCCGACGGGGACTATAAGTTTTTTTTTTTTTTCTTCTATCTTGATTTTATAGTTGTGCGCGAATCATAATTTTTTCTTAGAACTTTGTTATGTTTCTTATCAATATCATAGAAATATTGTTGATAGCCTTATTTCCATTCTTTTATATCTTGAATTTCATCATCATTAAAATACCTTTTATTATTATATGATATCACTATCATTATCATCATTAATTATGTTTTTATCATCACCTTATAATCATCATCACGATCGTCATCATCATTATTATAATCTTATCATCATCTTAACTATAATCGAATATTGT
>NW_020870650.1:158926-201426 GCF_003789085.1 Penaeus vannamei | reverse complement strand
TCTCTCTTTCTCTCTCCTCTCTCTCTCCCTCTCCTCTCTCTCTCTCCCTCTATAATTGTCAAGTATAATTTTCCCCTTCTTTCTCTTGTGATATATTTCCCCACTTCAGGTCGCTTATACAAAAAAAAAATGATTAAGATTTCTTTTGTTTTTTTGCGATTATTTAGTTCCTTAAATTCGACGAATCGTAGGTATAATCTTATAAACGAGAAACAGCTTTCAGAGCAATTTGACAATAGAATTATTAGCATAACATAAATATTACTGCGGCTCAAATTACTGTACATTTCAATGCAAGGTGTTTGTAAAAAAATATCGATAATGAACTGTAGTAGTTTGCCTTGAGTTCATAATTAATTTTTAACTGCTATTTTACCGAATAGTTATTCGTTATCTGAGAAGTTTAGTATCCAGAGAGAGAGAGAGAGAAGAGAAGGAAGGGGATTATTCTATACAAAAAAAATGTTTCTTCTCAAGTAGCATTAAGTCCTCGTAGTGTAACGGTTAACGCGGCTGACTCTAAATCGGATCTCGGGTTCGATTCCCGACAAGAACAGACACACATTTACAGATTTTTCGTTTTTTTATTTTTATTTATATTTGTGCGCGAATCATTGATTTTCTTGTAACTTGTTTTGATTTATATCCATATTTATTAAAATGTTTCTTATCAGTGTCAGAGAATCGTAATTGTATTATCAGAAATAATGTTATTATTTATTGTCTTATATATCTTTAATTTCATCTTCACCATCATAGCTTTTATTATTATTGATATCGTTATCATTATCATCAATAGTATTACTATTATCATCACCGTCATTATCATCACGATCGTCATCTTCATCATTATTATATTCTTATCATCATAACTATAATCGATTATTTTTATCGTTATAATTATCATTATAGTTATCGTTCCATTATTATGCTAATCAATACTATATCATCGTAATTAATACTTATATTAATACTCTTCTTATCATTCTTATTATTTATGTTTTCGTAAATTTCTTTATTGTTGTTAGTGTGATTATCATTATCATAATCATTGAATATGGTCGTGTTAGCAATTTTTTCTTCTGCATGGCATCTTTGGCCTGAGAAATGGTGATGATAATCATTACTACTATTATCATCACCATCATTATAACTTACCTCTATTATGATATTCATTTTTACTATTGTCACGGTCACGATTATAGTAATAGTGATAATAGCGGTAATTCATAAGAGTTATAATGATGGTGATGATGATAATGGAAATAACTATCTGATGATAAGAGGAATAGTAATAAAAAATGATAAAAACAATAACAATAATGGTAAAAATATTATAATGATGATCATGATAATAATGGTAATGATATTAATGATGCCAAAGATGATATTGATGATAATGAGTCTACTGATTGGTGATGAGAAGGATGGTGGTGATAATAATAATAAGCAGATAATAACCATGATGACAGCAACAACAATAAAAATGATAATAATAATAATTACAATTTTAATATTAATGATTGCAATATTAGTGAAAATGAAAATGAGAAAAAATGATATTCATGATAAAATAATGATAATGATCATAAAAATAATACTAATAATAATATCAATAATAATTATAGTAATAATAACAAGACATGACAGTGGCCATGGATGCAAGATGATGATTCTTATTGGAATGGTAATAGGAGACATGTTTATAGAGAATGATAATAGAAATTAAGTATTTTAAAATGAATTGAGATAGAAAAAAGTTAATGTGCGTTAGTCTTCGTGCGTGTATGGGTGTATGTGCATGTTCGTGTGTGTATGTGTGTGTATAATCTTAAAGAATGATGAAGAAACGAGAAACTGAACAATAATGAGGCAAAACTTTAAATGTATAACCAAGAAGAAATAATAAATAATAAAGGTTAGAAATAAAAGCAAGGAAATAAAAAGCACCCAAAAAAATCAATAGTTAAAATAGGTTAATAAGTTAAGAGCCAATATGGCGGCAGATGAAGACGAGAAGCAACACACAATAATACTTTTTTAACTATGTGAGGAAACTTCTAACTAATAATAACAATAATCTATCTCTGACTTTATGACCCAAAGGCAAATCACGCCTTAAAAACAACGCAAAGAAACGCAAGTCATCTGGCCAGGACTGTTACCCAAACCTTTGCCAGCGGGATCGTCACCATGTCTCCTGCACGAGAATGAACCAGTAATCTTACTCTTGATTGCAGGAGACTACGATTACACACAATTGCAACGAAAAATACGAAACAAAGAAACAAGTCACTATATTCACAGTATAAACAATAAATAACTTATTATTGTGTAAAAGAATACAACGCAGTGGTGCACTGGTACGACGCGTGACTTCGACTCCGAGGTCCCGCGTTCGATTCCCAGTCAAGCCGAGTGGACGGTGTGGTTTCACGTAGGTACCTTGCAAAATATGTTTTATCTAGTTTATTTTGTAAATTTTATTGATTTTTGTTAACAAATGGTAGTTGTAATGCGCAAATAAATACCTTGAACCATAATAACTATAGAATCAGATCCTAACAATAAACTCTGCGCAGATCGGATTTCATATAATCAGGTTCAATTCCTTATTCATTGGTAGATTCCCCTTATATTCCCTTGTTCCTTATACGTCATTTTACTTATAATGCCTTGTACAAAACGGGCGGATTTGAGCCGGGACAGAGAAGATATTTCGTCACTTATGTCTGTCTTATTTTATCGTTATTTATCTTCTCTGTGAATTTTAGTTCCTTAAATTCACCCAATCATATTTAAAATCTCATTAACCAGAAACGGTTTCATAGCATTTACAGAAAATAATTATCAACATAATATATAAAATCTACTTCGGTTCAGATGACTCTAAACTAAACTGCAGGTTGCCTCGAGCGCAGAACATATGTTCTTCTTAATTTGTTATTTTCTTGAATTCGTTCTTTGTTAAGTTTGTCCCTCATGGAGAGAGCGAGAGAGAGAGAAGAAGGAGAGAGAGATAGAGAGAGAGAGAAGAAGAAGAAGGAGGAGGAGGAGGAGGAGGAGGAGGAGAGAGAGAGAAAGAGTAAGAGTGAGAGAGAGAGAGAGAAAGAGAGAGAGAGAGAGAGAGAAGAGAGAGAGAGAGAGAGAGAGAGAGAGAGAAAGAGAGAGAGAGAGAGAGAAAAGAGAGGAAGAGAGAGAGAGAGAGAGAGAGAGAGAGAGAGAGAAAGAGAAGGAAGGAGAGAGAAAGAAGAAGAGAGAGAGAGAGAGAGAGTGAAAGAGAGAGAGAGAGAAAGAGAGAGAGAGAGAGAAGGAGAGAAAGAGGGCGAGAGAGAGAGGGGGGGAGATAGTTAGATAGGGAGAGAAAGAGAGACAGAGAGAGAGAGAGAGAGAGAGAGAGAGAGAGAGAGAGAGAGAGAGAGAGAGAGAGAGAGAGAGAGAGAGAGAGAGAGAGAGAGAGAGACAGAGAGAGAGAGAGAGAGGGAGGGAGAGAGACAGAGAGAAGAGAGAGGGAGAGAGAGAGAGACAGAGAGAGAGAGAGAGAGAGAGAGGGAGGGAGAGAGAGACAGATAGATAGAGAGAGAGAGAGAGAGAGAGAGGGAGGGAGAGAGAGACAGATAGATAGAGAGAGGGAGAGAGAGAGAGAGGGAGGGAGATAAAGGAGAGAGAGGGCGGGAAGGGGATCACTCTAGATAAAAATTGCTTTCTTTTCCCTATCATTAAGCCCTTGTAATATAGTGGCTTTAAATTCGAGACGGAGGACATAATTTTTTTCCTTTCTTTTTTTTAGATTTATTCGCGACTCGTTGGTTTTCAAGTAACTCTTTTATATCAACCTTTATAACTTGTCCCTAATCAATAGTATAATTAGAATAGTAATTGTGATATCATTGTGATGGCAATGCTGGAACCTGCTGCTGGAGTTCATAAATGAGACACCCAAAGGCCAGTCAAAAATAACCCCTTCTTTCTTTCCCGACATGTTCCACCGCTTCATCATTATGCTAATCAATTTTATGTTATCATCATAATTAATGCTGATATTGGTACTCTTTTCATCATTTTTATTATTTATATTTCCCATGAATTTCTCCATTGTTGTTGATGTGATTAGCATCATCTGAATATGGTTGGGTTAATATTTTTTTCTTGGAATGATATATACATTGTCTCAAAAATAGACTTGTGTGACGTAGCCCTGATTGATTCTGTCACGTATTCTACTTTTTGGCAAAGATGAACTTGCTGTTGTTCATAAATGAGACATTCGGCGGCAGAATTAAATGTATCTTTATTATGATTTTTTCATAGCTCCAGGTCGCTCTAAAAATGCAGTTCCTTAACATCCGTCTTTTTTTATGTAAAGAATATATTTTTTTACATATAAGAAACCCATTTTGTCATACCTCAAACTAATTATTTTAAATTAATAGTCACCGAATTTTAATCACAACGCAGTGGTGCACTGGTACGACGCGTGACTTCGACTCCGAGGTCCCGCGTTCGATTCCCAGTCAAGCCGAGTGGACGGTGTGGTTCCACGCAGGTGCCCTGCATATATTTTATCTAATTTATTTTATAATGTTTATAATTTGGTGTGCAATTATAAGAGAAATAGGTAAATAAAGAATCAAGATAATTTGCATAACATCCCATGCAACTTCCTCGGAAATATGTGAAACTTTTTAATCAATAATAAAAGTTGCGAATCTCAGATTTCTCTTCGGCCAAGCGCCTCGCAGTCATATGTCGCCATCACTAATCATCTATTCACCGCAGTCGGCAATGTTCCTGCGAGCCGATGGCACTTGTTCAGCGAAAAGACCTACTATGCGATAGATTCAATATGGTTCTTGGAGTCTTTAGAAAGTTAGGCCATTCTCAAGAAATCTCTGAATTACATAAAGATGCTTTCATAGAGTGTGGGGGGAGGAGGGGGAGGGGGTCCAAGAACCCCACTAAATTTATGATGATCATCATGATAATCAACTTTGTTATCATCATTATTAATACTAGTATTATCATTATTATTGTCTATGATTATTCCACTATATTTCCTTTTGTTTTATTGTTATAATTATTATTTTATTATCATTCAATATGGTCGTGTTAACCTCATTTTTTTCTATTCATTTTCTTTCTTTTATCTTTTTTTTGACAAGAATTCATTTTCTTTCTTTCTTTTTTCCTCTCTTTTATTTTATTTTATTTTTATTATTAAATATATTTTTTTTTGACAAGCTGGAAACTGTTGTCCTTTATAAATGAGAAATCTAACGGGAAATTTAAATGGCCTTTAAGATTTCTTTAACCACTCCAATCTTATATAAAACTGACTGAGGTCCAGATTATACGCATAATATTGTTATTATAATTATTATCATCATCGATATCATAATTGTTATTATTTTTTTATCATCACCATTATTATCATTATTAGTATTACTGCTATCTTCACCATTATTTTCATGATAATCACTAGTAGTAGTAGTAGTAGTAGTAGTATTGTTATTATTATTATAATTAAAATTACTACTGCTGCTGGTATTGCTTTTATCATTATTTTATTACTGTTGATGTTATTATCGTCATCACTATCATTATAAGTATTGTGAACTATCATTACCCTTCATATTTATAGTATTATCATCGTACCTTTATTATAATAACTATTTGCTGGCATTATCAATACAACATTACACACACACACACACACACACACACACACACACACACACACACACACACACACACACACACACACACACACACACACACATATATATATATATATATATATATATATATATATATATATATATATATATATATATATATATCATCATCACTACCACTGACATCGAATTTTGATGCTGTTATTGGTGCTGTCATTACCATCCTTACCAATTCATATAAAACCTTTTTTTTCTCTAGGATGACCTGAGATTCACACATTTAGTCTTAAAAAGGTTCCTTATTAATATTGTCATGTGCTTTACTTTTGGCAATGCTGGGAAGTGTTGCCAAACCTCGTAAATAAGACATCTAACAGTCTGTATCAAGTGTAATTTTTCCCTTCCTTCTTTCGTGATATATTTTAACATTTCAGGTCACTTAAAAAATAATACTGAATATGTATATATATATATATTATATATATATATATATATATATATATTATATATATATATATATATATTTTTAGTTTCTTAAATCCTATTTATAATTTTATAAACGAGAAACAGCTCTCGTAGCATGTATACAAAAGAATTGTTAGCACAGCATATAGAATTAATGTGGCTCAAATTACGGTATACTTGAATGCTATGTGTTAATAAATATATCGCTAATGAACTATTAGTTTCCCTTGAATTGAGAATTTACATTCTTTTTAAAATAAATACAACCTTTTTATTGAATAACTATTCGTTCTTTAGTAGGTTTAGTACAACAGACAGATATAAAGCGACAGGCACACACACATAGAGAAGGGGGTACGGGATTAGTTTATATAAAAACAAATATATTTCGTTTATGTTCTAATAAGTCTTTGTGGCGTAGTGGTTAACGTGTCTGCCTCTGACTCAGGAGATTTCGGGTTCGATTCCCGACGGAGACAAATCTAGCTTCTTTTGTTTTTATGTTACTTATATTTTATATTTGAGCGCGAATTAGTGATTTTCTTGGAAGTTTTTTATTAATATCCATTTATATTAACATGTTTCATATCAATATCATAGAATCGTAATTGTGACTTCAGAAATATTGTTAATATTATTGCCTTTCTTGTATATTTCTGATTTCATCCTCATCATCATCATAGCTTTTAGCATTATCAATATCATTATCATTATCATCATTAGCATTGTTATTATCATCACCCACATAATCATCACGATCGTCATCATCATTATTGTATTCTTATCATCATAACTATAATCAAATATTGTGTATCGTTATCATTATTATCTTTATAGTTATCATTCCATTATTATGCTAATCAATTTTATGTTATCATCATAATTAATACTGATAGTAATACTCTTCTTATCATTCTTACTATTTGTTTTTTATGAATTCTTTATTGTTGTTAGTGTGATCATCATCATCATTGAATATGGTCGAGTAACAAATTTTTCTTTAGGCTGACATCTTTGGCCTGAGAAATACACAACAAGTCTCAAAAATAGAGTTGTGTGGATTATCACTTTCTGATTTTGTCATGAATTGTAAATTTCGACTAAGCTTTATAAATGAGAGATCGAAAGGCAGAATCAAATATATATATTTTTTAATGATATCTTTAATTTCCAAAAGCATATAATTAATTTGATAAAACAGAGAATGAGTTCGTAACGTTTATGAAAGAGATTTATCAACATTGTATGAAAATGTCTGTGGTTGAAATTGAGTATTCAGCATTATAGCAAAATTATCTCCACATGTAAAAAAAATATATTTGTTTTAAGATTGCTATTTTATTGAGGATGCTTTATTTCTTTGTAAACATTGAAAAGATGATGTCAGAATATAGCACACACCAAGTCCCTAAGTAAGAGAAAGCGAGAAAGCGCGCGCGCGAGAGAGAGAGAGAGAGAGAGAGAGAGGAGAGACAGACAGACAGACAGACAGGCACAAAGAGAGAAAAGAGACAGACAAACGGACAGACAGGCAGAGCGTGAAGGAGAGAGGGAGAGAGAGGCAGGAGAACAGAGAGAGAGAGAAGACTGATACAGAGCCAGACAGACGAAAAGACAGAGAGAGAGGAGGAGAGAGAGAGAGATAGGGTGAGGGTGGGTGAGAGGAGGAGGGGGTAAGAGAGACAGACAGACAGACAGAATGATACAGATAGACAGACAGACAGATGCAGCGCCAGACAGATGAAAAGACAGAGAGAGAGAGAGTGGAGGGACAGAGAGAGAATAGGAGAGAGAGAGAGATGGGGTGAGGGTGAAAGAGTGAAAGGGGGAGAGGGGGAGAGAGAGAGGGGGGGGGGGATTACTCTAGATAGAAATAGCTTTCTTTTCGTAAGTTACAAGTCCTTGTAGTGTAATGGTTAACACAGCATTTTTAATTTATTATTTTTTTTTTTTTTGTGAGTCGCTCGTTATCACTTTTTTTTCCAATATTCATTTACATGTCTCGAACCAGTGTTATAATTAATTAATAGATAGATAGACAGACAGACAGACAGACAGACAGACAGACAGACAGATAGATAGATAGAGCATAGTATTATTGCCATGTGTTATCCTTTATGGAAATATTCGAAACTACTTTATAAATGAGACATCCAAAGGCCAGAGTCAAGTATATTTTATTCTCTTTCTTTTGCAATATCTTCTAACGCTTCAGATTGTATATTGATTATAATTTCTTATGGTTTACTGTGATATTTTAATTGCTTGTATTCCACCAATCTTTACGATAATCTTATAAACCAGACCCGCATCACGCAGCGAGAACTCAGCGAGGTCGCTCAGCATGAAGAGAAGCGAACCATATATCTTACCAATGAGAAGGAAAGATAAATGTCTTGTGAACATGACAGGTAACAGCGACTAAACTCAATTTTCTCGCTAATGATTTAATGACAGTCACAACTGTTATTGCGAACACACTAGTATGCAAACAAACAAGACCATATAAAATATAACACAAAAGTTTCATCAAACCTCAAATTAGTTATTTTAAATAAATCAAGCGATTAGGTTAGCATCATCATAATCACTGAATGAATATGGTTGGGTTAATTTTTTTTTTTTTTTAATGATATATATATATTAAGTCTCAAAAATATACTTGTGTGACGTAGCCCTGATTGATTCTGTCACGTATTCTACTTTTTGGCAAAGATAGAACTTGCTGTTGTTCATAAATGAGACACTCGGCGGCAGAATTAAATGTATCTTTATTATGATTTTTTTCATAGCCCCAGGTCGCTCTAAAAATACAGTTCCTTTATATCCAAAATACATATATTTTTATGTACAGAATATTTTTTCACACGTAAGAAAGACATTTTATCATACCTCAAATCATTTATTTAAAACTATAGGTTACCGATTAGATTATTCACAACGCAGTGGTGCACTGGTACGACGCGTGACTTCGACTCCGAGGTCCCGCGTTCGATTCCCAGTCAAGCCAAGTGGACGGTGTGTTCCCACGTAGGTGCCTGCGGAATACCTTTTCTTTAGCTAATATTTCTTTTATAATGTTTATAATTTGGTTGGTAGTCATTGCAAGATAAAGTAAATAAAAGTCAAAATAATTTATATTTCTCATGCAACTTATTCGCGACCATGATACGAAAACAATGAATGATAGAAATTGCTAATTTCATATTTCTCTTCAGTTAACGGGGAAAGTTTAATAATCTAGGTGGAAATGAATAATAAAAGAGTTCGAGTGGACGGTGTGGTTCACGCAGGTGCCCTGTTGACATATTTTTTTATCTAATTTATTCAGTTCATTCTCAAGAAATCTCTGAATTACATAAAGAAGCGTTTTTGGAGTGTGTGGGGGAGAGGGGAGGGGGGGGGGTCCAAGAACCCCATAAGGGTTATGATAATCATGATCAACTTTATGCTATTAAATCATCATTATTAATACTACTATTAATACTTTTCTTATCATTATTATTGTTTATGTTTATTCCATTATATTTCCTATTGTTTTACTGTTGTGATTATTATCATTATCATTCAGTTTGGTCGCGTTAACCTCATTTCCTAGGATGACATCTTTGGCCTGAGGAATACACATCAAGTTTCAAGGAAGACTTGTGTGACTTTTCCCTTCTTGATTCTGTCACTTTACTCTTTGACAAAGTTGGAAGCTGTTGTAGTTTGTAAATGAGACATCCAAAGGGAAAGTTAGATACGTTTGTTATAATTTCTTTCCTCACTCCCATTTTAAATAAAAATGACTGAGGTCCAAATTATACACACATCATTATTTTTTATAAATATTATCACCAATATCACTGGAATTATAATCATCATTACTTCTATCATCATCATTATTATCATTATATTACTACTGTTATATTTATCATTATCAACATGATAATCGTTATCATTACTATTATCATTGGTATTGCTATTAGCGTTATTTTATTACTATTAATGTCATTATCATCACCATCATTATAAGCATTGTGAACTATCATTACCCTTAATATCATATCATTATCAACGTACCTTTATTATGACAACTATTTGCTGTTATTGTTGGCATTATCAATACAATATTTTTTATCATTACTATCATCGACATCGAATTTTGATATTGTTATTATTCATACTTTCATTATCATCGTGATCACTACATGTAAAACTTTTTTTTCTCAAGTATGACCTTAGGTTTACACATTTAGTCTTGAAAAGGAACCTTGTTATTACTGACGTGGGTCTTACTCTTGGCAGTGCTGGAAACGGCGGTTGTGCTTCATCCGTGAGATCGAAAGGGCAGTCAAGTATGATTTCCCCCTTTATTTGGTGATACATTTCACCACTTCAGGTCGCTCACAAAGATAAATATTGAATACACACACACACACACACACACACACACACACACACACACACACACACACACATATATATATATATATATATATATATATATATATATATATATATATATATATATTATATATATATATATTTGTGGTTATTTAGTTCCTTAAATTCGACCAATCCTATTTATAATCTTATAAACGAGAATAGCTTTCATAGCATTTATACAAAGAAATTATCATAACATAAAAATACTGTGGCTCAATTACTGTATATTTCAATGCTATATATATATATATATATATATATATATATATATATATATATATATATATATATATATATCGGTAATTAACTGTAGCAGTTTGCCTTGAACTGAGAATATATATTTTTTTAATTGCTATTTTATTGAATATTTTTTCGTTCTTAAGTATAGTACCGCATATGAGAGAGCGAGAGAGAGAGAGAGAGAGAGAGAGAGAGAGAGAGAGAGAGAGAGAGAGAGAGAGAGAGAGAGAGAGAGAGAGAGAGAGAGAGAGAGAGAGAGAGAGAGAGAGAGATTGATTGATTTAGAGCTAGACAGATGGACAGACAGACAGGCGGGGAGACAGAGAAAGAAAAGGAGAAAAAATACAGACAGATATAGAGTTAGATGAAGAGACACTCACATACACACATAGATTATTCTATATATATAGTTTTTTCCCTATTACAAAATCCCTTGTAGTGTAGTGGCTAACACGACTGACTCCAAAACAGGAGATCTCGGGTTCGATTCCCGACGGGGACTATAAATAATTTTTTTTTTTTTTTTCTATCTTGATTTTATAGTTGTGTGCGAATCATTAATTTTTCTTAGAACTTTGTTATGTTTCTTATCAATATCATAGAAATATTGTTGATAGCCTGATTTCCATTCTTTTATATCTTGAATTTCATCATCATTAAAATACCTTTTATTATTATATGATATCACTATCATTATCATCATTAATTATGTTTTTATCATCACCTTATAATCATCATCACGATCGTCATCATCATAGTTATAATCTTATCATGATCTTAACTATAATCGAATATTGTTTATCATTAGCATTATTATTATTATCATTATGGTTATCGTTCTATTATTATGCTAATCAATTCTATATCATTACCATGATTAATACTGATGTTAATACTCTTCTTATCATTCTTATTTTATATGTTTTTTTTTATAATTTGTTGTTGTTGTTGTTGTTGGTGTAATCATCATCATCATGATCACTGAATGTGGTCGTGTCAACTAATTTTCTTTAGAATAACATCTTTGGGCTGAGGAATACACTTTTCATCTTTATTTCATATTTGTTCGCGAATTATTTATTTTCATTAATCTTGTATTTTATCAATATTTAGCAACATATTTCTTATCAATCGCACAATTAGAATCGTAATTGTGATATCAGAAATATTGCTGATCTTAATATTTCCTTGTTTACATGTCTTTAATTTCATCATCATAGCTATTATTATTATTAGGATCTTTATCATTCTCATTATTAGTATTATCATCATCCTCTTAATCATCACGATCATCACCACTATCATTATCTTATTCTTATCATCATCAACGAAACAAAATGAATGAATGTTATTCGTTATCATTATTATTATCATTATAGTTCTCCTTCCATTATCGTGATAATCAATTTTATGTTATCATCATAATTATCATCAATATTGTCATTCTTACTATTTATGTTTATCTATCTATATTTTTATTGTTGCTGTTGTGATATTCATTATGATAATTATTAAATACGGTCGTGTCAACACATTTTTCTCTAAGATGACATCTTTGGCTTGAGAAATACACACTAAGTCTAAAAAAACTATCCTTTTTTTATTTTGTTTTGCATTTTACTTTTTGTCAAAGCTGGAAACTGGTGTACATTATAAATAGGACAATGATGTCATTATCTTTACCATAAGTATTATCTTGAACCTCATCATCATCACGATCATTAACAAATCATTATTATCATTATTTTACATTATTTATTATTGTTTTCATATTCCCATCATCATTATCATAACTATAATCAAATACTGGTTATTGTTATCATTATTACTGTGAAAGTTTTAATAATCATCATGATGACAATTTTAGGTTATCAATATCATTACTGATACAACTATTAATAATAATTTTATCATTATTATTGTTTATGCTTATTCATCATACTTCCTGTTGCTTCCTGTTGTGATTATCATAATCATTCAATATGGTCGTGTTACCTCATTTCCTCCAGGATGACATCTTTGCCTGAGGAATGCACGCTTAGTCTCAAACATAGACTCGTGTGACATTCCTTTTTGTTTTGTTTTTTTGTTTTTTTTCATGTATTTTACTTTTTGTCGAAGCTGGAAACTGTTGTGCTTAGTGAATGAGAAATCCAAAGAAAAGAAATTAGTATGTCATTGCTATGATTTTCATTCATCATTAAAGTTTATATAAAAGTGACTGAGGTCCAAGTAATACATACATTATTACTGTCATCATCATCATCATCAATATTATTAGTAATACAATTGTTTTTATTATTCATATTATCATCATCATTATGAATATTGTGAACTATCATTTCCCTTAATATTAAAACTATTATCATCGCACCTTTATTATGACAACCTTTATTGTTGGCATTATAAATAAAACATTTTTTTATATTAACTATCATTGATATCGAATTTTGAAATTGGTATTATTGGTGCTGCCATTATTATCATGATCAATTCATATAAAACCCCATTTTTCTCTAGGCTGATCTAAGGTTTGTACATTTAGTCTCAAAAAGATATCGAATTTTTTGTTATTATTGGTGCTATCATTATCATCCTATTCAATTCATGAAACCTTATTTTTTCTCTAGGATGACCTAAGTTTTGTACATTTAGTCTCAAAAAGGTACCTAATTATTATTGTCGTGTTTTTTTTACTTTTTGGCAATTTTGGAAACTGCTGTTGTACTTCATAAGTGAGACATCCAAAGGCCAGAGTCAAGCATAATT
Organism: Penaeus vannamei; assembly: GCF_003789085.1. Taxonomy (NCBI): domain Eukaryota; kingdom Metazoa; phylum Arthropoda; class Malacostraca; order Decapoda; family Penaeidae; genus Penaeus; species Penaeus vannamei. The sequence goes on along the minus strand of NW_020870650.1, from coordinate 187,846 downwards.
TTCCCCTTCTTTCTTTTGTGATATATTTCATAACTTCAGGTCGCTTATAAAATGAATATTGAATATAATTTCTTTTTGTGTGTGTGTGTGATTATTTGGTTATTTAAATTCGACCAATCTTATGTATAATCTTATAAACGAGAAACTGCTTTCAGAGCATTTATACAAAAGAGTCATTAGCATAACAGAAAAATTGCTGCCGCTGAAATTACTGTATATTTCAATACTAGGTGATTATAAAAAATATCGATAATGAACTGTAGTAGTTAGCCTTGGATTCAGAATATACATTTTTTAAACCGTTATTTTATTGAATAGCTGTTCGTTCTTTGGTAAGTTCAGTACCCCATATGAGTGAGATTAAAAGAGAGAGACAGACAGACAGACAGACAGACAGACAGATAGACAGACAGAGATAATTTAGAGCTAGAAAGACGAACAGACAGTTTAGGCAGGCAGCCAGACAAAGAAAAGGAGAGAGAGAAGACAGACAGATATAGAGCTAGACAGATGAACAGACACACACACATAAATACACACATACATACAGAGAGAGAGAGAGGGGGGGATTATTCTATATAGAAATAGGTTTCTTTTCCTAATGCATATATGTCTTTGTGGTGTAGTGGTTAACATGATTGACTCTTAAACAGAAGATCTCGTTTGATTCCCGATGGGGGCAACAACACACATTCTTTTCCTTTTTCTATTTTTATTCTATAATTGTCAAGTATAATTTTCCCCTTCTTTCTCTTGTGATATATTTCCCCACTTCAGGTCGCTTATACAAAAAAAAAATGAATATGATTTCTTTTTTTTTGTGATTATTTAGTTCCTTAAATTCGACGAATCGTAGGTATAATCTTATAAACGAGAAACAGCTTTCAGAGCAATTTGACAATAGAATTATTAGCAAAACATAAATATTACTGCGGCTCAAATTACTGTACATTTCAATGCAAAGTGTTTGTAAAAAAATATCGATAATGAACTGTAGTAGTTTGCCTTGAATTCATAATTCATAATTAATTTTTAACTGCTATTTTACCGAATAGTTATTCGTTATCTGAGAAGTTTAGTACCCCATCTGAGAGAGAGAGAGAGAGAGAGAGAGAGAGAGAGAGTGAGAGAGAGAGAGTGAGAGAGAGAGAGAGAGAGAGAGAGAGAGAGAGAGAGAGAGAGAGAGAGAGAGAGAGAGAGAGAGAGAGAGAGAGAGAGAGAGAGAGAGAGAGAGAGAGAGAAAGAGAGAGAAAGAAAAGAAAGGAAAGGGATTATTCTATACAAAAAAAATGTTTCTTCTCAAGTAGCATTAAGTCCTCGTAGTGTAACGGTTAACGCGGCTGACTCTAAATCGGATCTCGGGTTCGATTCCCGACAAGAACAGACACACATTTACAGATTTTTCGTTTTCTATATTTTTTTTATTTTATATTTGTGCGCGAATCATTTATTTTCTTGTAACTTGTTTTGATTTATATCCATATTTATTAAAATGTTTCTTATCAGTGTCAGAGAATCGTAATTGTATTATCAGAAATAATGTTATTATTTATTGTCTTATATATCTTTAATTTCATCTTCACCATCATCATAGCTTTTATTATTATTGATATCGTTATCATTATCATCATTAGTATTACTGTTATCATCACCGTCATTATCATCACGATCGTCATCTTCATCATTATTATATTCTTATCATCATAACTATAATCGATTATTGTTTATCGTTATAATTATCATTATAGTTATCGTTCCATTATTATGCTAATCAATACTATATCATCGTAATTAATACTTATATTAATACTCTTCTTATCATTCTTATTATTTATGTTTTCGTAAATTTCTTTATTGTTGTTAGTGTGATTATCATCGTCCTAATCATTGAATATGGTCGTGTTAGCAATTTTTTCTTCTGCATGACATCTTTGGCCTGAGAAATGGTGATGATAATTATTACTACTATCATCATCACCATCATTATAACTTACCTTTATTATGATATTCATTTTTACTGTTGTCACGGTCACGATGATAGTGATAGTGATAACAGCGGTAATTCATGAGAGTTATAATGATGGTGATGATGATGATGGAAATAACTATCATGATGATAAGAGGAATAGTAAAAAAATGATAAAAACAATAACAATAATGGTAAAAAAAATTTATAATGATGATCATGATAATAATGGTAATGGCATTAATGATGCCAAAGATGATATTGATGATAATGAGTCTACTGATTGGTGATGAGAAGGATGGTGGTGATAATAATAAGAAGAAGCATTTAATAACCATGATGACAGCAACAACAATAAAAATGATAATAATAAAAATCACAATTTTAATATTAATAATTGCAATAATAATGATAATGCAAATGAGAAAAAATAATATTCATGATAAAATAATGATAATGATCATAAAAATAATACTAATAATAATATCAATAATAATTATAGTAATAATAACAAGACATGACAGTGGCCATGGATGCAAGATGATGATTCTTATTGGAATGGTAATAGGAGACATGTTTAAAGAGAATGATAATAGAAATTAAGTATTTTAAAATGAATTGAGATAGAAAAAAGTTAATGTGCGTTAGTCTTCGTGCGTGTATGGGTGTATGTGCATGTTCGTGTGTGTATGTGTGTGTATAATTTTAAAGAATGATGAAGAAACGAGAAACTGACCAATAATGAGGCAAAACTTGAAATGTATAACCAAGAAGAAATAATAAATAATAAAGGTTAGAAATAAAAGCAAGGAAATAAAAAGCACCCAAAAAAATAATAGTTAAAATAGGTTAATAAGTTAAGAGCCAATATGGCGGCAGATGAAGACGAGAAGCAACACACAGAATAATACTTTTTTAACAGACTATGTGAGGAAACTTCTAACTAATAATAACAATAATCTATCTCTGACTTTATGACCCAAAGGCAAATCACGCCTTAAAAACAACGCAAAGAAACGCAAGTCATCTGGCCAGGACTGTTACCCAAACCTTTGCCAGCGGGATCGTCACCATGTCTCCTGCACCGAGAATGAACCAGTAATCTTACTCTTGATTGCAGGAGACTACGATTACACACAATTGCAACGGGAAATACGAAACAAAGAAACAAAGTCACTATATTCACAGTATAAACAATAAATAACTTATTATTGTTAGAAGCATACAACGCAGTGGTGCACTGGTACGACGCGTGACTTCGACTCCGAGGTCCCGCGTTCGATTCCCAGTCAAGCCGAGTGGAGTGTGGTTTCACGTAGGTACCTTGCTAAATATGTTTTATCTAGTTTAAATTTTATTGATTTTTGTTAACAAATGGTAGTTGTAATGCGCAAATAAATACCTTGAACCAAATAACTATAGAATCAGATCCTAACAATAAACTCTGCGCAGATCGGATTTCATATAATCAGGTTCAATTCCTTATTCATTGGTAGATTCCCCCTATATTGCCTTGTTCCTTATACGTCATTTTACTTATAATGCCTTGTACAAAACGGAAGATTTGAGCCGGGACAGGGAAGATATTTCGTCACTTATTCTTTCTTATTTTATCGTTACTATGTTATCTTCTCTGTGTCTTAGTTTTACATTCTTGTAAATTTGCATTTAGACATTTAGGTAAAATACACTTTCGGTCTATGTTCTTATTGTATGTGTGTTCGAACTTATATGGTACATTTGTGTATACCTTTCTATACATTATGGATATATGCAATATAAGTGAAAATTAATATGGTAAAATATATTCATACTTCAAATTTAGTCATATAAATCTAAAATAAATAAAGTAATCCTAAATGAGAAACGGTTTTTCAGGAAAGAGAAAACCGGATACTGAAGGGAAAAACAAGTAAAGTGAAATATAAGAATGAAAAAGAAAGAAAAGAAGATAACAACGGTTTTTATACTCTAAGACTAGATACAACAAGAGAAGAACAACGGTTTCAGGAAAGAGAAAACCGGATACTGAAAGGGAAAAACAAGTAAAGTGAAATATAAGAATGAAAAAAGAAAGAAAAGAGAGAACAGACGAAGAACAAATATTCGTCTCTTTCTGCCGTCGAAATGGGAGACGATCGCCACAATCACTGGGTCTGTGACGAAGATTCTGTTTATGTCATCCATTGTTCTAAGATATCTTACTGAATTCGTTCTTTGTTAAGTTTGTTCCTCACAGAGAGAGAGAGAGAGAAAGAGAAAGAGAGAGAGGAGAGAGAAAGAAAGAAAAAGAAAGAGAGAGAGAGAGAGAAAAAAAGAGAAAGAGAATGAGATAAATCCCATTAGAGTTGGCAGAATTTTTCCGTCGGAGGAGCGTATCAATCATATCAATTTTATTAGCGGTTAGAACCGACATCTTCAAATAACATATTCTGATGTGAATAATTGTAATGACAGAAAAAACACAATGTTAACATCGCTTGTATAAAAAAAGATGCAAACATTACCTTCAAGTGACTGTCAGCCTTGTGTGAAAACTTTGGAATTTCCCGTCAAAATTCGTAAATATCTCGCATTTTCTCTTGAGTTGCCCCATTGTCTCATAATCACCATCTCATTTGTTGCTGTATATATATATAATATTATATATATATATATATATATATATATATATTATATATATATATATATGTATATATGTATATATATACATTAACATACATATATATGTATGTGTGTTTGTGTATACGAGGGGCGTTCATTGGGGGGGGTTATTAATCTAGATGAAGAAACATTCGTTTATGTTATCATCATCATTATCACTTACCATTATCATCAGTATTATTGTTATCGTTATCAATATCATTATCATTATAATTGTTTCATTATCATCATTATCATTTTTATTGTTATCATTACCATTATTATTGTGATTATCATTATTGTCATTGCTATCATAAATATTTTATTACTATTATTATCACGATCATTACTTTTATTATCATCACCATCATCATTACAACTTTATGAACTATCATCGTTACCATCACTATTATTTTCATTCATTTTTTTCTGTTATTATGGGCATTGTAAATCTTTTTTATTATCCATTGAATTTCAATACTGTTATCATTGTTAATGTGATTAGCATCATCATAATCATTGAATATGGTTGGGTTAATATTTTTCTTGGAATGATATATACATTGTCTCAAAAATAGACTTGTGTGACGTAGCCCTTATTGATTCTGTCACGTATTCTACTTTTTGCAAAGATTGAACTTGCTGTTGTTCATAAATGAGACATTCGGCGGCAGAATTAAATGTATCTTTATTATGATTTTTTCATAGCTCCAGGTCGCTCTAAAAAATGCAGTTCCTTAACATCCGTTTTTTTTATGTAACGAATATATTTTTCACATAAGAAAACCCATTTTGTCATACCTCAAACTAATTTTTTAATTAACGGTCACCGATAGGTAACACAACGCAGTGGTGCACTGGTACGACGCGTGACTTCGACTCCGAGGTCCCGCGTTCGATTCCCAGTCAAGCCGAGTGGACGGTGTGGTTCCACGCAGGTGCCCTGCAATGATATATTTTATCTAATTTATTTTATAGTGTTTATAATTTGGTGTGCAATTATAAGAGAAATAGGTAAATAAAGAATCAAGATAATTTGCATAACAATCCTCAAATATGTGAAACTTAATCAATAATAAAAGTTGCGAATCTCAGATTTCTCTTCGGCCAAGCGCCTCGCAGTCATATGTCGCCATCACTAATCATCTATTCACCGCAGTCGGCAATGTTCCTGCGAGCCGATGGCACTTGTTAGCGAAAAGACCTACTATGCGATAGATTCAATATGGTTCTTGGAGTCTTTAGAAAGTTAGGCCATTCTTAAGAAATCTCTGAATTACATAAAGATGCTTCATAGAGTGTGGGAGGAGGGGGGAGGGGGTCCAATAACCCCACTAAATTTATGATGATCATCATGATAATCAACTTTGTTATCATCATTATTAATACTATTATTATCATTATTATTGTCTATGATTATTCCACTATATTTCCTATTGTTTTATTGTTATAATTATCATTTTATTATCATTCAATATGGTCGTGTTAACCTCATTTTTCTGTATTCATTTTCTTTCTTTTATCTTTTTTTGACAAGAATTCATTTTCTTTCTTTCTTTTTTCCTTTCTTTTATTTTATTTCTTTTATTTTTATTTATTTTTTTTTTTTTTGACAAGCTGGAAACTGTTGTCCTTTATAAATGAGAAATTTAAAGGGAAATTTAAATGTTCTTTATGATTTCTTTAACCACTCCAACCTTATATAAAACTGACTGAGGTCCAGATTATACGCATAATATTGTTATTATAATTATTATCATCATCGATATCATAATTGTTATTATTATTTTTATCATCACCATTATTATCATTATTAGTATTACTGCTATCTTCACCACTATTTTCATGATAATCACTATTAGTAGTAGTAGTAGTAGTAGTATTGTTATTATTATAATTAAAATTACTACTGCTGCTGGTATTGCTTTTATCATTATTTTATTACTGTTGATGTTATTATCGTCATCACTATCATTATAAGTATTGTGAACTATCATTACCCTTCATATTTATAGTATTATCATCGTACCTTTATTATAATAACTATTTGCTGGCATTATCAATACAACATTACACACACACACACACACACACACACACACACACACACACACACACACACACACACACACACACACACACACACACACACACACACACACATATATATATATATATATATATATATATATATATATATATATATATATATATATATATATATATATACATATATATATCATCATCACTACCACTGACATCGAATTTTGATGCTGTTATTGGTGCTGTCATTACCATCCTTACCAATTCATATAAACCCTATTTTTTTCTCTAGGATGACCTGAGATTCACACATTTAGTCTTAAAAAGGTTCCTTATTAATATTGTCATGTGCTTTACTTTTGGCAATGCTGGGAAGTGTTGCCAAACCTCGTAAATAAGACATCTAACAGTCTGTATCAAGTGTAATTTTTCCCCTTCCTTCTTTCGTGATATATTTTAAACATTTCAGGTCACTTAAAAATAATACTGAATATTATATATATGTATTTGTTTTCTTTTTTTTTTTTTTTTAGTTCCTTAAATCCTATTTATAATTTCATAAACGAGAAACAGCTCTCGTAGCATGTATACAAAAGAATTGTTAGCACAGCATATAGAATTAATGTGGCTCAAATTACGGTATACTTGAATGCTGTGTTAATAAAATATATCGCTAATGAACTATTAGTTTCCCTCGAATTGAGAATTTACATTCTTTTTAAAATAAATACAACCTTTTTATTGAATAACTATTCGTTCTTTAGTAGGTTCAGTACAACAGACAGATATAAAGCGACAGGCACACACACACATAGAGAAGGGGTACGGGATTAGTTTATATAAAAACAAAATATATTTCTTTTATGTTCTAATAAGTCTTTGTGGCGAAGTGGTTAACATGTCTGCCTCTGACTGAGGAGATTTCGGGTTCGATTCCCGACGGAGACAAATCTAGCTTCTTTTGTTTTTATGTTACTTATATTTTATATTTGAGCGCGAATTAGTGATTTTCTTGGAAGTTGTTTTTATTAATATCCATATATATTAACATGTTTCATATCAATATCATAGAATCGTAATTGTGACATCAAAAATATTGTTAATATTATTGCCTTTCTATATTTCTGATTTCATCCTCATCATCATCATAGCTTTTAGCATTATCAATATCATTATCATTATCATCATTAGCATTGTTATTCATCACCCACATAATCATCACGATCGTCATCATCATTATTGTATTCTTATCATCATAACTATAATCAAATATTGTGTATCGTTATCATTATTATCTTTATAGTTATCATTCCATTATTATGCTAATCAATTTTATGTTATCATCATAATTAATACTGATATTAATACTCTTCTTATCATTGTTACTATTTATGTTTTTTATGAATTCTTTATTGTTGTTAGTGTGATCATCATCATCAAAATCATTGAATATGGTCGAGTAACAAATTTTTCTTTAGGCTGACATCTTTGGCCTGAGAAATACACAACAAGTCTCAAAAATAGAGTTGTGTGGCTTATCACTTTCTGATTTTGTCATGAATTGTAAATTTCGACTAAGCTTTATAAATGAGAGATCGAAAGGCAGAATCAAATATATATTTTTTATGATATCTTTAATTTCCAAAAGCATATAATAAATTTGATAAAACAGAGAATGAGTTCGTAACGTTTATGAAAGAGATTTATCAACATTGTATGAAAATGTCTGTGGTTGAAATTCAGTTTTCAGCATTTATAGCAAAATTATCGAATAAGAACTATGTTACCTCGCCACATGTAAAAAAAATATAATTTGTTTTAAGATTGCTATTTTATTGAGGATGCTTTATTTCTTTGTAAACATTGAAAAGATGCAGAATAGGGAGAGAGAGGCCAGAGAGAGAGAGAGAGAAGACAGATACAGAGCCAGACAGACGAAAGAGGAGAGAGAGAGAGATAGGGTGAGGGTGGGTGAGAGGAGGAGGGGGTAAGAGAGACAGACAGACAGACAGCAGATAGACAGACAGACAGATGCAGCGCAGACAGACGAAAGACGGAGAGAGAGAGAGAGGGTGAGGGTGGGTGAGAGGAGGAGGGGGTAAGAGAGACAGACAGACAGACAGATACAGATAGACAGACAGACAGATGCAGCGCCAGACAGATGAAAAGACAGAGAGAGAGAGTGGAGGGACAGAGAAGAGGAGAGGAGAGAGAAGATGGGGTGAGGGTGAAAGAGTGAAAGGGGGAGAGGGGGAGAGAGAGAGAGGGGGGATTACTCTAGATAGAAATAGCTTTCTTTTCGTAAGTTACAAAGTCCTTGTAGTGTAATGGTTAACACAGCATTTTTTTAATCGTTATTTTTTCATCTTTTTTTGTGAGTCGCTCGTTATCACCTTTTTTTCCAATATTCATTTACATGTCTCGAACCAGTGTATATTAATTAATAATAGACAGACAGACAGACAGACAGACATATATATATAGCATAGTATTATTGCCATGTGTTATCCTTTATGGAAATATTCGAAACTACTTTATAAATGAGACATCCAAAGGCCAGAGTCAAGTATATTTTTTTCTCTTTCTTTTGCAATATCTTCTAACGCTTCAGATTGTATATTGATTATAATTTCTTATGGTTTACTGTGATATTTTAATTGCTTGTATTCCACCAATCTTTCCTATAATCTTATAAACCAGACCCGCATCACGCAGCGAGAACTCAGCGAGGTCGCTCAGCATGAAGAGAAGCGAACCATATATCTTACCAATGAGAAGGAAAGATAAATGTCTTGTGAACATGACAGGTAACAGCGACTAAACTCAATTTTCTCGCTAATGATTTAATGACAGTCACAACTGTTATTGCGAACACACTAGTATGCAAACAAACAAGACCATATAAAATATAACACAAAAAAAATCATCAAACCTCAAACTAGTTATTTTAAATAAATGATCAGCGATTAGGTTAACCACAACGCAGTGGTGCAGTGGTACGACGCGTGACTTCGACTCCGAGGTCCCGCGTTCGATTCCCAGTCAAGCCAAGTGGACGGTGTGTTCCCACGTAGGTGCCCTGCGAAATTACCTTTTCTTTAGCTAATATTTCTTTTATAATGTTTATAATTTGGTTGGTAGTCATTGCAAGATGAAGTAAATAAAAGTCAAAATAATTTATATAACTTCTCATGCAACTTATTCGCGACTATGATGTGAAAACAATGAATGATAAAAATTGCTAATTTCATATTTCTCTTCAGTTAAGGGGGAAAGTTTAATAATCCAGGTGGAAATGAATAATAAAAGAGTTCGAGTGGACGGTGTGGTTCCACGCAGGTGCCCTGTTGACATATTTTTTTTATCTAATTTATTTAGCTCATTCTCAAGAAATCTCTGAATTACATAAAGAAGTGTTTTTGGAGTGTGTGGGGGAGAGGGGAGGGGGGGTCCAAGAACCCCATAACGGTTATGATAATCATGATCAACTTTATTATTAATATCATTGTTAACACTACTATCAATACTATTCTTATCATTATCATTGTTTATGTTTATTCCGTTATATTTCCTATTGTTTTACTGTTGTGATTATTATCATTATCATTCAGTTTGGTCGCGTTAACCTCATTTCCTAGGATGACATCTTTGGCCTGAGGAATACACATCAAGTTTCAAGGAAGACTTGTGTGACTTTTCCCTTCTTGATTCTGTCACTTTACTCTTTGACAAAGTTGGAAGCTGTTGTACTTTGTAAATGAGACATCCAAAGGGAAAGTTAGATACGGTTGTTATAATTTCTTTCCTCACTCCCATTTTAAATAAAAATGACTGAGGTCCAAATTATACACACATCATTATTTTTATCAATATTATCACCAATATCACTGGAATTATAATCATCATTACTTCTATCATCATCATTATTATCATTATTATTACTACTGTTATATTTATCATTATCAACATGATAATCGTTATCATTACTATGATCATTGGTATTGCTATTAGCGTTATTTTATTACCATTAATGTCATTATCATCACCATCATTATAAGTATTGTGAACTATCATTACCCTTAATATCAATATCATTATCATCGTACCTTTATTATGACAACTATTTGCTGTTATTATTGGCTTTATCAATACAATACTTTTTATCATTACTATCATCGATATCGAATTTTAATATTAATTATATCGTGATCACTACATAAAACTTTTTCTCAAGTATGACCTTAGGTTTACACATTTAGTCTTGAAAAGGAACCTTGTTATTACTGACGTGGGTCTTACTCTTGGCAGTGCTGGAAACGGCGGTTGTGCTTCATCCGTGAGATCGAAAGGGCAGTCAAGTATGATTTCCCCCTTTATTTGGTGATACATTTCACCACTTCAGGTCGCTCACAAAGATAAATATTGAATACACACACACACACACACACACACACACACACACACACACACACACACACACACATATAATATATATAATATATATATATATATATATATATATTATATATATATATATATATATATATATATATATATTTGTGGTTATTTAGTTCCTTAAATTCGACCAATCCTATTTATAATCTTATAAACGAGAAATAGCTTTCATAGCATTTATACAAAGAAATTATCATAACATATAAACATTACTGTAGCTCAATTACTGTATATTTCAATATATATAATAGATAGATATAATATATATAGATAGATAGATAGATATCTTTAACTGTAGCAGTTTGCCTTGAATTCAGAATTTTTTTTTTTTTTTTTTTTTTTTTGCTTATTGAATATGTTTTCGTTCTTTAGTATAGTACCGCATATGAGAGAGAGAGAGAGAGAAGAGAGAGAGAGAGAGAGAGAGAGAGAGAGAGAGAGAGAGAGAGAGAGAGAGAGAGAGAGAGAGAGAGAGAGAGAGAGAGAGAGGGAGGGAGAGAGAGGAGAGAGAGATTGATTGATTTATAGATAGACAGATGAACAGACAGACAGGCGGGGAGAGAAAGGGAGAAAAAAACAGACAGATATAGAGTTAGATGAAGAGACACTCACATACACACATAGATTATTCTATATAATAGTTTTTTCCTATACAAAATCCTTGTAGTGTAGTGGCTAACACGACTGACCCTTAAACTGGAGATCTCGGGTTCGATTCCCGACGGGGACTATAAGTATTTTTTTTTTTCTATCTTGATTTTATAGTTGTGCGCGAATCATAATTTTTTCTTAGAACTTTGTTATGTTTCTTATCAATATCATAGAAATATTGTTGATAGCCTGATTTCCATTCTTTTATATCTTGAATTTCATCATCATTAAAATACCTTTTATTATTATATGATATCACTATCATTATCATCATTAATTATGTTTTTATCATCACCTTATAATCATCATCACGATCGTCATCATCATAGTTATAATCTTATCATGATCTTAACTATAATCGAATATTGTTTATCATTAGCATTATTATTATTATCATTATGGTTATCGTTCTATTATTATGCTAATCAATTCTATATCATTACCATGATTAATACTGATGTTAATACTCTTCTTATCATTCTTATTTTTTATGTTTTTTTATAATTTGTTGTTGTTGTCGGTGGTGGTGTAATCATCATCATCATGATCACTGAATGTGGTCGTGTCAACAAATTTTTCTTAGAATAACATCTTTGGGCTGAGGAATACACTTTTCATCTTTATTTTCATATTTGTTCGCGAATTATTTATTTTCATTAATCTTGTATTTTATCAATATTTATCATGTATCTTATTAATCGCACAATTAGAATCGTAATTGTGATATCAGAAATATTGCTGATCTTAATATTTCCTTGTTTACATGTCTTTAATTTCATCATCATAGCTATTATTATTATTGGGATCTTTATCATTCTCATTATTAGTATTATCATCATCCTCTTAATCATCACGATCATCACCACTATCATTATCTTATTCTTATCATCATCAACGAAACAAAATGAATGAATGTTATTCGTTATCATTATTATTATCATTATAGTTCTCCTTCCATTATCGTGATAATCAATTTTATGTTATCATCAATATTGTCATTTTTACTATTTATGTTTATCTATCTATATTTTTATTGTTGCTGTTGTGATATTCATTATGATAATTATTAAATACGGTCGTGTCAACACATTTTTCTCTAAGATGACATCTTTGGCTTGAGAAATACACACTAAGTCTAAAAATAACTATCCTTTTTTATTTTGTTTTGCATTTTACTTTTTGTCAAAGCTGGAAATTGTTGCACTTTTTAAATAAGGCATCTTTGATGTCATTATCTTTACCATAAGTATTATCTTCAACCTCATCATCATCACGATCATTAACATAATCATTATTATCATTATTTTACATTATTTATTATTGTTTTCATATTCCCATCATCATCATCATAACTATAATCAATTACTGTTTATTGTTATCATTATTACTGTGAAAGTTTTAATAATCATCATGATGACAATTTTAGGTTATCAATATCATTACTGATACTACTATTAATAATAATTTTATCATTATTATTGTTTATGCTTATTCATCATACTTCCTGTTGCCTTCCTGTTGTGATTATCATAATCATTCAATATGGTCGTGTTATCCTCATTTCCTCCAGGATGACATCTTTGCCTGAGGAATGCACGCTTAGTCTCAAACATAGACTCGTGTGACATTCCTTTTTGTTTTGTTTTTTTGTTTTTTTTCATGTATTTTACTTTTTGTCGAAGCTGGAAACTGTTGTGCTTAGTGAATGAGAAATCCAAAGAAAAGAAATTAGTATGTCATTGCTATGATTTTCATTCATCATTAAAGTTTATATAAAAGTGACTGAGGTCCAAGTAATACATACATTATTACTGTCATCATCATCATCATCAATATTATTAGTATTACAATTGTTTTTATTATTCATATTATCATCATCATTATGAATATTGTGAACTATCATTTCCCTTAATATTAAAACTATTTTCATCGCACCTTTATTATGACAACCTTTATTGTTGGCATCATAAATAAAACATTTTTTTATAGTAACTATCATTGATATCGAATTTTAATATTGCTATTAATAGTGCTGTCATTATTATCATGATCAATTCATATAAAACCCCATTTTTTCTCTAGGCTGATCTAAGGTTTGTACATTTAGTCTCAAAAAGATATCGAATTTTGATAGTGTTATTATTGGTGCTATCATTATCATCGTATTCAGTTCATATGAAACCCTATTTTTTTCTCTAGGATGACCTAAGTTTTGCACATTTAGTCTCAAAAAGGTACCTAATTATTATTGTCGTGTTTTTTTTTACTTTTTGGCAATTTTGGAAACTGCTGTTGTACTTCATTAGTGAGACATCCCAAGGGCAGAGTCAAGCATAATTTTCCTCTTCTTTCTTTTGTGATATATTTCACAACTTCAGGTCGCTTATAAAAATGAATATTGAATATGATTTCTTTTTTTTTGTGTGTGTGATTGTTTGGTTATTTAAATTCGACCAATCCTAGGTATAATCTTATAAACGAGAAACAGCTTTCATAGCATTTATACAAAAGAGTCATTAGCATAACAGAAAAATTGCTGCCGCTGAAATTACTGTATATTTCAATGCTAGGTGATTATAAAAAAAAAAATATCGATAATGAACTGTAGTTGTTTGCCTTGGATTCAGATATAATTGTTTTTAAACCGTTATTTTATTGAATAGCTGTTCGTTCTTTGGTAAGTTCAGTACCCCATATGCGTGAGATTAAGAGAGAGAGACAGACAGACAGACAGACAGACAGACAGATGGACAGACAGACAGAGATAATTTAGAGCTAGAAAGACGAACAGACAGTTTAGGCAGGCAGACAGACAAAGAAAAGGAGAGAGAGAAGACAGACAGATATAGAGCTAGACAGATGAACAGACACACACACATAAATACACATATACATACAGAGAGAGAGAGAGAAAGGGGGATTATTCTATATACAAATAAGTTTCTTTGCCCCTACAATTTTTGATTTTGTGGTGTAGTGGTTAACATGATTGACTCTAAAACAGAAGATCTCGGGTTCGACTCCCGATGGGGACAACAATTTTCATTCTTTTCCTTTTTGCATTTTTATTCTATAATTGTCAAGTATAATTTTCCCCTTCTTTCTCTTGTGATATATTTCCCCACTTCAGGTCGCTTATAAAAAAAAAATGATTAAAATTTCTTATAATCTTATAAACGAGAAACAGCTTTCAGAGCAATTTGACAATAGAATTATTAGCATAACATAAATATTACTGCGGCTCAAATTACTGTACATTTCAATGCAAAGTGTTTGTAAAAAAAAATATCGATAATGAACTGTAGTAGTTTGCCTTGAATTCATAATTAATTTTTACTGCTATTTTACCGAATAGTTATTCGTTATCTAAGAAGTTTAGTACCCCATCTGAGAGAGAGAGAGAGAGAGAGAAGAGAGAGAGAGAGAGAGAGAGAGAGAGAGAGAGAGAGAGAGAGAGAGAGAGAGAGAGAGAGAGAGAGAAAGAGAAAGAAAGAAAAGGAAGGGGATTATTCTATAAAAAAAAAAAAAAATGTTTCTTCTCAAGTAGCATTAAGTCCTCGTAGTGTAACGGTTAACGCGGCTGACTCTGAATCGGATCTCGGGTTCGATTCCCGACAAGAACAGACACACATTTACAGATTTTTCGTTTTTTATAATTTTATTTTACATTTGTACGCGAATCATTGATTTTCTTAAAACGTTTTGATTCATATCCATATTTATTTTAAAAATTCTTATCAGTATCAGAGAATCGTAATTGTATTATCAGAAATAATGTTATTATTTCCCTTCTTAAATATTTTTAATTTCATCTTCACCATCATTGCTTTTATTATTATTGATATCGTTATCATTATAATCATTAGTATTACTGTTATCATCACCGTCATTATCATCACGATCGTCATCTTCATCATTATTATATTCTTATCATAACTATAATCGATTATTGCTTATCGTTATAATTATCATTATAGTTATCGTTCCATTATTATGCTAATCAATACTATATCATCGTAATTGATACTTATATTAATGCTCTTCTTATCATTCTTATTATTCATGTTTTCGTAAATTTCTTTATTGTTGTTAGTGTGATTATCATCGTCCTAATCATTGAATATGGTCGTGTTAGCAATTTTTTCTTTTGCATGCCATCTTTGGCCTGAGAAATGGTGATGATAATTATTTCTATCATTATCATCACCATCATTATAACTTACCCTTATTATGATATTCATTTTTACTGTTGTCACGGTCACGATTAGAGTAATAGTGACAATAGCGGTAATTCATAATAGTTAGGATGATGGTGATGATAATAATGGAAATAATTATCATGATGATAACAGGAATAGTAATAAAAATGATAAAAACAATAACAATAATGGTAAAAATAATCATAATGATGATCATGATAATGGTAATGATATTAATGATGCCAAAGATGATATTGATGATAATGAGTCTACTGATTGGTGATGAGAAGGATGGTGGTGATAATAATAATAATAATAAGCAACGCACAGAGAAACACTTTTTTTAACAATGTGTTGAAAATTCTAAGTAATAATGATAATAATAATCTCTGACTTTATGACCCAAAGGCAAATCACGCCTTAAAAACAACGCAAAGAAACGCAAGTCATCTGGCCAGGACTGTTACCCAAACCTTTGCCAGCGGGATCTTCACCATGTCTCCTGCACCGAGAATGAACCAGTATCTCACTCTTGATTGCAGAAGACTACGATTACACACAATTGCAACGAAAAATATGAAATAAAGAAACAAGTCACTATATTCACACTATAAAGAATAAATAACTTATTATTGGTGTAGAAGAATACAACTCAGTGGTGCAGTGGTACGACGCGTGACTTCGACTCCGAGGTCCCGCGTTCGATTCCCAGTCATGCCGAGTGGACGGTGTGGCTCGCGTAAGTTCCCTGTCGTTGTGAAGTTTTTCCTTTTCCTATGAATATTTTATGGTTTAATAAACCATTTCTCACAAAAATAGATGAACAGAAAGTTATATTCAGGTACAAAACAACCTAAACATTTAATCCGAAATGCTCTCTCTCTCTCTCTCTCTCTCTCTCTCTCTCTCTCTCTCTCTCTTTCTCTCTCTTCTCTTTCTCTTTCTCTTTCTCTCTCTTTCTCTTTCTCTCTCTCTCTCTCTCTCTCTTTCTCTCTCTCTCTCCTCTCTCTCCTCTCTCTCTCTCTCTCTCTCTCTCTCTCTCTCTCTCTCTCTCTCTCTCTCTCTCTCTCTCTCTCTCTCTCTCTCTCTCTCTCTCTCTCTCTCTTTCTCTCTTTCTCTCTTTCTCTCTTTCTCTCTCCCTCTCCCTCTCCCTCTCCCTCTCCCTCTCCCTCTATAATTGTCAAGTATAATTTTCCCCTTCTTTCTCTTGTGATATATTTCCCCACTTCAGGTCGCTTATACAAAAAAAATGATTAAGATTTCTTTTGTTTTTTGCGATTATTTAGTTCCTTAAATTCGACGAATCGTAGGTATAATCTTATAAACGAGAAACAGCTTTCAGAGCAATTTGACAATAGAATTATTAGCATAACATAAATATTACTGCGGCTCAAATTACTGTACATTTCAATGCAAAGTGTTTGTAAAAAATATCGATAATGAACTGTAGTAGTTTGCCTTGAATTCAGATTTTTTTAACTGCTATTTTACCGAATAGTTTTACAGATTTTTCGTTTTTTATAATTTTTTTATTTTATATTTGTGTGCGAATCATTTATTTTCTTGTAACTTGTTTTGATTTATATCCATATTTATTAAAATGTTTCTTATCAGTGTCAGAGAATCGTAATTGTATTATCAGAAATAATGTTATTATTTCCTGTCTTAAATATCTTTAATTTCATCTTCACCATCATAGCTTTTATTATTATTGATATCGTTATCGTTATCATCAATAGTATTACTATTATCATCACCGCCATTATCATCACGATCGTCATCTTCATCATTATTATATTCTTATCATCATAACTATAATCGATTATTGCTTATCGTTATAATTATCATTATAGTTATCGTTCCATTATTATGCTAATCAATACTATATCATCGTAATTAATACTTATATTAATACTCTTCTTATCATTCTTATTATTTATGTTTTCGTAAATTTCTTTATTGTTGTTAGTGTGATTATCATTATCATAATCATTGAATATGGTCGTGTTGGCATTTTTTTCTTCTGCATGACATCTTTGGCCTGAGAAATGGTGATGATAATTATTACTACTATTATCATCACCATCATTATAACTTACCTCTATTATGATATTCATTTTTACTGTTGTCACGGTCACGATGATAGTAATAGTGATAACAGCGGTAATTCATAATAGTTATAATGATGGTGATGATTATGATGGAAATAACTATCATGATGATAAGAGGAATAGTAATAAAAAATGATAAAAACAATAACAATAATGGTAAAAAATATTATAATGATGATCATGATAATAATGGTAATGACATTAATGATGCCAAAGATGATATTGATGATAATGAGTCTACTGATTAGTGATGAGAAGGATGGTGGTGATAATAATAATAAGAAGAAGCAGATAATAACTATGATGACAGCAACAACAATAAAAAGGATAATAATAAAAATTACAATTTTAATATTAATGATTGCAATATTAGTGAAAATGAAAATGAGAAAAAATGATATTCATGATAAAATAATGATAATGATCATAAAAATAATACTAATAATAATATCAATAATAATTATAGTAATAATAACAAGACATGACAGTGGCCATGGATGTAAGATGATGATTCTTATTGGAATGGTAATAGGAGACATGTTTAAAGAGTATGATAATAGAAATTAAGTATTTGAAAATGAATTGAGATAGAAAAAAGTTATTGTGCGTTAGTCTACGTGCGTGTATGGGTGTATGTGCATGTTCGTGTGTGTGTTTATAATTTTAAAGAATGATGAAGAAACGATAAAAACAGATTCAAAACAGAGAAACTGAACAATAATGAGGCAAAACTTGAAATGAATAACCAAGAAGAAATGAATGATAAAAAGCACCAAAAAAAATCAATAGTTAATATAGGTTAATAAGTTAAGAGCCAATATGGCGGCAGATGAAGACGAGAAGCAACACACAGAATAATACTATTTTAACAGACTATGTGAGGAAACTTCTAACTAATAATAACAATAATCTATCCCTGACTTTATGACCCAAAGGCAAATCACGCCTTAAAAACAACGCAAAGAAACGCAAGTCATCTGGCCAGGACTGTTACCCAAACCTTTGCCAGCGGGATCGTCACCATGTCTCCTGCACCGAGAATGAACCAGTAATCTTACTCTTGATTGCAGGAGACTACGATTACACACAATTGTAACGGGAAATACGAAACAAAGAAACAAGTCACTATATTCACAGTATAAACAATAAATAACTTATGATTGCTAGTGAAGCATACAACGTAGTGGTGCACTAGTACGACGCGTGACTTCGACTCCGAGGTCCCGCGTTCGATTCCCAGTCAAGCCAAGTGAACGGTGTGGTTTCACGTAGGTACCCTGCAAAATATGTTTTATCTAGTTTATTTTGTAAATTTTATTGATTTTTGTTAACAAATGGTAGTTGTAATGTGAAAATAAATACCTTGAACCAAAAAAAGCTATGGAATCAGATCCTAACAATAAACTCTGCGCAGATCGGATTTCATATAATCAGGTTCAATTCCTTATTCATTGGTAGATTCCCGTTATATTCCCTTGTTCCTTATACGTCATTTTACTTATAATGCCTTGTACAAAACGGGCGGATTTGAGCCGGGACAGAGAAGATATTTCGTCACTTATGTCTGTCTTATTTTATCGTTATTTATCTTCTCTGTGAATTTTAGTTCCTTAAATTCATCCAATCATATTCAAAATCTCATTAACCAGAAACGGGTTTCATAGCATTTACAGAAAATAATTATCAACATAATATATAAAATCTACTTCGGTTCAGATGACTCTAAACTAAACTGCAGGTTGCCTCGAGCGCAGAACATATATGTTCTTCTTAATCTATTTTCTTGAATTCGTTCTTTGTTAAGTTTGTCCCTCATAGAGAGAGCGAAAGAGAGAGAAGAAGAAGGAGAGAGAGAGAGAGAGAGAAGAAGAAGAAGAAGAAGGAAGGGAGGAGGAGCAGGAAGAGAGAGAGGAGAAAGAGAGAGAGAGAGAGAAGGAGAGAAGAAAGAGAAAAGGAAAGAGAGGAGAGAGAGAGAGAGAAAGAAGAGAGAGAGAGAGAGAAGAGAAGAAGAGAGAAAGAAGAAGAGGAGAGAGAGAGAAGAAGAAGGAAGAGGAGGAGAGAGAGAGAGAGTAAGAGTGAGAGAGAGAGAGAAAAGAGAGAAAAGAAGAGAGAAGAGAGAGAAGAAGGAAGAAAGAGAACGAGGAGAAAGAGAAGAGGAGAGGAGGAGAAAAGAAGAGAGAGAAGAGAGAAGAGTCAGAGAAGAGAGAGAGGGAGGAGAGAGAGACAGAAGAGAGAGAGAGAGGACATAGAGAGATAGAGAGAGAGGGAGGGAGAGAGAGACAGATAGATAAAGAAAGAGAGCAGAGAGAGAGAGAGAAGACTGAGAGAGAGGGAGAGAGAGGAGACAGAGAGAGAGAGATAGAGAGTAGAGAGAAGAGAGAGAAGAGGGAGGGAGAGAGAGGGAGAGAGATAGTTAGGAGAGAGGAGAGAGAGAGAGAGAGAGAGAGAGACTGATAGAGAGGAGAGAGGAGAGAAGAGAGAGAGAGAGAGAGAGAGAGAGAGAGAGAAAGAGAGAGAGAGAAGAAGGGAGAAGACTGAAGATAGCGAGAGAGAAAGAGAGGGAGAGAGAGAGATAGATAGATAGAGGAGAGAGAGAGAGAGAAACAGATAGAGAGAGGAAGAGATAGAGAGAGACAGAGAGCGGAGAGAAAAGACAGATGGATAGAGAGAGGAGAGAGAGAGAGAGAGAGGAAGAGAGACAGATAGATAGAGAGAGGAGAGAGAGAGAAGAGGAGGGAGAGAGAGACAGATAGATAGAGAGAGAGAGAGGGAGAGAGAGAGGGAGAAGATAAAGGAGAGAGAGGCGCGGAAGGGGATCACTCTAGATAAAAATTGCTTTCTTTTCCCTATCATTAAGCCCTTGTAATATAGTGGCTTTAAATTCGAGACGGAGGACATAATTTTTCTTTCTTTCTTTTTTTTAGATTTATTCGCGACTCGTTGGTTTTCAAGTAACTCTTTTATATCAACCTTTATTAACTTGTCCCTAATCAATAGTATAATTAGAATAGTAATTGTGATATCATTGTGATGGCAATGCTGGAACCTGCTGCTGGAGTTCATAAATGAGACACCCAAAGGCCAGTCAAATATAACCTTCCCCTTCTTTCTTTCCCGACATGTTCCACCGCTTCATCATTAAGCTAATCAATTTTATGTTATCATCATAATTAATGCTGATATTGGTACTATTTTCATCATTTTTATTATTTATACTTTTTATGCATTTCTCCATTGTTGTTAATGTGATTAGCATCATCATGATCATTGAATATGGTTGGGTTAATATTTTTTTCTTTGGAATGATATATACATTGTCTCAAAAATATACTTGTGTGACGTAGCCCTGATTGATTCAGTCACGTATTCTACTTTTTTGCAAAGATTGAACTTGCTGTTGTTCATAAATGAGACATTGGGCGGCAGAATTAAATGTATCTTTATTATGATTTTTTCATAGCTCCAGGTCGCTCTAAAAATGCAGTTCCTTAACATCCGTCTTTTTTTATGTAAAGAATATATTTTTTACATATAAGAAACCCATTTTGTCATACCTCAAACTACATATTTTAAACAAACGGTCACCGATTTGGTTAATCACAACGCAGTGGTGCACTGGTACGACGCGTGACTTCGACTCCGAGGTCCCGCGTTCGATTCCCAGTCAAGCCGAGTGGACGGTGTGGTTCCACGCAGGTGCCCTGCAATGATATATTTTATCTAAGTTATTTTATAGTTTTTATAATTTGGTGTGCAATTATAAGAGAAATGGGTAAATAAAGAATCAAGATAATTTGCATAACATCCCATGCAACTTCCTCGGAAATATGTGAAACTTATTCATCAATAATAAAAGTTGCGAATCTCAGATTTCTCTTCGGCCAAGCGCCTCGCAGTCATATGTCGCCATCACTAATCATCTATTCACCGCAGTCGGCAATGTTCCTGCGAGCCGATGGCATTTGTCAGCGAAAAGACCTACTATGCGATAGATTCAATATCTTGAGTCTTTAGAAAGTTAGGCCATTCTCAAGAAATCTCTGAATTACATAAAGATGCTTCATAAGAGTGGGAGGAGGGGGGAGGGGAGGAGGGGAGAGAGGGTCCAAGAAAACCCACTAAATCTATGATGATCATCATGATAATCAACTTTGTTATCATCATTATTAATACTAGTATTATCATTATTATTGTCTATGATTATTCCACTATATTTCCTATTGTTTTATTGTTATAATTATTATTTTATTATCATTCAATATGGTCGTGTTAACCTCATTTTTCTCTATATTCATTTTCTTTCTTTTATCTTTTTTTGACAAGAATTCATTTCTTTCTTTCTTTTTCCTCTCTTTTATTTCATTTTATTTTTATTATTAATTTTTTTTTGACAAGCTGGAAACTGTTGTCCTTTATAAATGAGAAATTTAAAGGGAAATTTAAATGGCCTTTATGATTTCCTTAACCACTCCAATCTTATATACAACTGACTGAGGTCCAGATTATACGCATAATATTGTTATTATAAATATTATCATCATCGATATCATAATTGTTATTATTATTCTTATCATCACCATTATCATCATTATTAGTATTACTGCTATCTTCACCACTATTTTCATGATAATCACTAGTAGTAGTAGTAGTAGTAGTAGTAGTAGTATTGTTATTATCATTATAATTAAAATTACTATTGCTGCTGGTATTGCTTTTATCCTTATTTTATTACTGTTGATGTTATTATCGTCATCACTATCATTATAAGTATTGTGAACTATCATTACCCTTCATATTTATAGTATTATCATCGTACCTTTATTATAATAACTATTTGCTGGCATTATCAATACATTACACACACATACATACACACACACACACACACACACACACACACCACACACACATACACATTACACATATACACATACACATACACATACACATACACATACACATACACACACACACACACACACACATACACACACACATACACACACACACACACACACACACACACACACACACATATATATAATATATATATATATATTATATATATATATATATATATATATATATACATCATCATCACTACCACTGATATCGAATTTTGATGCCGTTATTGGTGCTGTCATCACCATCCTTACCAATTCATATAAAACCCTTTTTTTCTCTAGGATGACCTGAGATTCACACATTTAGTCTTAAAAGGTTCCTTATTAATATTGTCATGTGCTTTACTTTTGGCAATGCTGGAAAGTGTTGCCAAACCTCGTAAATAAGACATCTAACAGTCTGTATCAAGTGTAATTTTTCCCCTTCCTTTTTTCGTGATATATTTCAACATTTCAGGTCAGTTAAAAAAATAATACTGAAATGTATATATATTTATATATATAATATATATATATATATATATTATATATATATATATATATATTTTTTCTTCTTCTTCTTCTTCTTCTTTTCTTCTTCTTTCTTCTTCTTCTTCTTCTTCTTCTTTCTTCTTCTTCTTCTTCTTTCTTTTTTTTCTTTTCTTTTAGTTCTTAAATCCTATTTATGATTTCATAAAAGAGAAAGATACAAAAGTATACAAAAGAATTGTTAGCACAGCATATAGAATTAATGTGGCTCAAATTACGGTATACTTGAATGCTATGTGTTAATAAAATATATCGCTAATGAACTATTAGTTTCCCTTGAATTGAGAATTTACATTCTTTTTAAAATAAATACAACCTTTTTATTGAATAACTATTCGTTCTTTAGTAGGTTTAGTACAACAGACAGATATAAAGCGACATGCACACACACATAGAGAAGGGGGTACGGGATTAGTTTATATAAAAACAAATATATATCGTTCATGTTCTAATAAGTCTTTGTGGCGAAGTGGTTAACGTGTCTGCCTCTGACTCAGGAGATTTCGGGTTCGATTCCCGACGGACACAACCCCAACTTTTTTTGTTATGTTACTTATATCATATATTTGAGCGCGAATTAGTGATTTTCTTGGAAGTTGTTTTTATTAATATCCATTTATATTAACATGTTTCATATCAATATCATAGAATCGTAATTGTGACATCAAAAATATTGTTAAATATATTGCCTTTCTTGTATATTTCTGATTTCATCCTCATCATCATCATAGCTTTTAGCATTATCAATATCATTATCATTATCATCATTAGCATTGTTATTATCATCACCCACATAATCATCACGATCGTCATCATCATTATTGTATTCTTATCATCATAACTATAATCAAATATTGTGTATCGTTATCATTATTATCTTTATAGTTAACATTCCATCAATATGCTAATCAATTTTATGTTATCATCATAATTAATACTGATAGTAATACTCTTCTTATCATTGTTACTATTTATGTTTTTATGAATTCTTTATTGTTGTTAGTGTGATCATCATCATCAAAATCATTGAATATGGTCGAGTAACAAATTTTTCTTTAGGCTGACATCTTTGGCCTGAGAAATACACAACAAGTCTCAAAAATAGAGTTGTGTGGCTTATCACTTTCTGATTTTGTCATGAATTGTAAATTTCGACTAAGCTTTATAAATGAGAGATCAAAAGGCAGCATCAAATATATATTTTTTTATGATATCTTTAATTTCCAAAAGCATATAATAAATTTGATAAAACAGAGAATGAGTTCGTAACGTTTATGAAAGAGATTTATCAACATTGTATGAAAATGTCTGTGGTTGAAATTGAGTATTCAGCATCTATAGCAAAATTATCGAGTAAGAACTATGTTACCTCGTCACATGTAAAAAAAATATATAATTGTTTAAGATCCTTTTTTATTGAGGATGCTTTATTTCTTTGTAAACATTGAAAAGATGATGTCAGAATATAGCACACCAGAAGTCCCTTAGGAAGAGAAAGCGAGAAAGCGCGCGCGCGCGAGAGAGAGAGAGAGAGAGAGAGAGAGAGAGGAAAGATAGACAGACAGACAGACAGACAGGCAGTGACAGGCACAAAGAGAGAAAGGAGACAGACAAACGGACAGACAGGCAGAGCGTGAAGGAGAGAGGGAGAGAAAAGCAGGTAGACAAAGAGAGAGAGAGAGAAGACTGATACAGAGCCAGACAGACGAAAAGACAGAGAGAGAGAGAGGAAGAGAAAGAGATAGGGTGAGGGTGGGTGAGAGGAGGAGGGGGTAAGAGAGACAGACAGACAGACAGACAGACAGATACAGATAGACAGACAGACAGATGCAGCGCCAGACAGATGAAAAGACAGAGAGAGAGAGAGAGAGAGAGAGAGCAGAGAGGGACAGAGAGAGAATAGGAGAGAAGAGAGAGATGGGGTGAGGGTGAAAGAGTGAAAGGGGAGGGGGAGAGAGAGAGGGGGGGGATTACTCTAGATAGAAATAGCTTTCTTTTCGTAAGTTACAAAGTCCTTGTAGTGTAATGGTTAACACAGCATTTTTTTAATCGTTATTATTTTTTCATCTTTTTTTTGTGAGTCGCTCGTTATCACTTTTTTTTCCAATATTCATTTACATGTCTCGAACCAGTGTTATAATTAATTAATAGACAGACAGACAGACAGACAGACAGACAGACAGATATATATATAGCATAGTATTATTGCCATGTGTTTTCCTTTATGGAAATATTCGAAACTACTTTATAAATGAGACATCCAAAGGCCAGAGTCAAGTATATTTTATTCTCTTTCTTTTGCAATATCTTCTAACGCTTCAGATTGTATATTGATTATAATTTCTTATGGTTTACTGTGATATTTTGATTTCTTATATTCCACCAATCTTTCCTATAATCTTATAAACCAGACCCGCATCACGCAGCGAGAACTCAGCGAGGTCGCTCAGCATGAAGAGAAGCGAACCATATATCATACCAATGAGAAGAAAAGATAAATGTCTTGTAAACATGACAGGTAACAGCGACTAAACTCTATTTTCTCGCTAATGATTTAATGACAGTCACAACTGTTATTAAGAACACACTAGTATACAAACAAACAAGACCATATAAAATATAACACAAAAATTTCATCAAACCTCAAACTAGTTATTTTAAATAAATGATCAGCGATTACGTTAACCACAACGCAGTGGTGCAGTGGTACGAGGCGTGACTTCGACTCCGAGGTCCCGCGTTCGATTCCCAGTCAAGCCAAGTGGACGGTGTGGTCCCACGTAGGTGCCCTGCGGAAGTACCTTTTCTTTAGCTAATATTTCTTTTATAATGTTTATAATTTGGTTGGTAGTCATTGCAAGATGAAGTAAATAAAAGTCAAAATAATTTAAATTTCTCATGCAACTTATCCGCGACAATGATGCGAAAACAATGAATGATAAAAATTGCTAATTTCATATTCCTCTTCAGTTAAGGGGGAAAGTTTAATAATCTAGGTGGAAATGAATAAAAAAAGAGTTCGAGTGGACGGTGGTTCCACGCAGGTGCCCTGTTGACGTATTTTGTTATCTAATTTATTCAGTTCATTCTCAAGAAATCTCTGAATTACATAAAGAAGTGTTTTTGGAGTGTGTTGTGGGAGAAGGAGGGGGGGGGTCCAAGAACCCCATAAGGGTTGATAATAATGATCAACTTAATGTTATCAACATCATTGCTAAGACTATCAATACTTTTCTTATCATTATCATTGTTTATGTTTATTCCGTTATATTTCCTATTGTTTTACTGTTGTGATTATTATCATTATCATTCAGTATGGTCGCGTTACCTCATTTCCTAGGATGACATCTTTGGCCGAGGAATACACATCAAGTTTCAAGGAAGACTTGTGTGACTTTTCCCTTCTTGATTCTGTCACTTTACTCTTTGACAAAGTTGGAAGCTGTTGTAGTTTGTAAATGAGACATGCAAACGGAAAGTTAGATACGGTTGTTATAATTTCTTTCCTCACTCCCATTTTAAATAAAAAATGACTGAGGTCCAAATTATACACACATCATTATTTTTTATCATATATCATCAATATCACTGGAATTATAATCGTCATTACTTCTATCATCATCATTATCATTATTATTACTACTGTATATTTATCATATCAACATGATAATCGTTATCATTTACTATGATCATTGGGTATTGCTATTAGCGTTATTTTATTACCATTAATGTCATTATCATCACCATCATTATAAGTATTGTGTGAACTATCATTACCCTTAATATCATATCATTATCATCGTACCTTTATTATGACAAACTATTTGCTGTTATATTGGCTTTATCAATACAATACTTTTATCATTACTATATCATCGATATCGAATTTTGATATTGTTATTTATACTGCTGTTTATTATCGTGATCACTACATATGAAACTTTTTTTTTCTCAAGTATGACCTTAGGTTTACACATTTAGTCTTGAAAAGGAACCTTGTTATTACTGACGTGGGTCTTACTCTTGGCAGTGCTGGAAACGGCCGGTTGTGCTTCATCCGTGAGATCGAAAGGCAGTCAAGTATGATTTCCCCCTTTATTTGGTGATACATTCACCACTTCAGGTCGCTCACCAAAGATAAAATATTGAATACACACACACACACACCACACACACACACACACTACACACACAACACTACACACACACACACACACACAAACACANGGGATAACCAAAATACTTTTTTTTTAATGCGTGGGGGATTGGTTTATTGAATATCATCATCAACTATTGTTTTGTTAATTTGATATCCCATCATCAACTAATTGGGTTATTGGCTATTATCATTATCTTGTTTACTTATTACTGTGTTATCATATTAAAATAATAAACCGCTATCAACAAATCACTGATTTGAAACTTTATTATTACGCTTTATTAAAGTAATTTTACCTCTTTATTAACACTATTATTATAAATCGTACCGCATGTATTATGATAATAATTTTTGCTTGTTAAATCATTGACATTATTAAAACTAATTTTTTTCTATCATTACTTACATCTAATATGAAGTGTTG
This sequence comes from Penaeus vannamei, assembly GCF_003789085.1. Classification (NCBI taxonomy): domain Eukaryota; kingdom Metazoa; phylum Arthropoda; class Malacostraca; order Decapoda; family Penaeidae; genus Penaeus; species Penaeus vannamei. The sequence continues at coordinate 159,763 of NW_020870650.1, read as the reverse complement.
TTACTATTGCTGTTGTGACCATTGTTATCATGATCAATTCATCTATATATATATATATATATATATATATATATATATATATATATATATTATAATATCTTCTCTCTCTCTCTCTCCTCTCTCTCTCTCTCTCTCTCTCTCTCTCTCTCTCTCTCTCTCTCTCTCTCTCTCTCCTCTCTCTCTCTCTCTCTAGGATGTAACTAGTGTGACATCTATTTTTGATAGTATTTCCCTTTCTGTCAAAGCTGGAAACTGCTGTTGTGCTTTCTAACTGAGGCATCCAAAGGCTTGACTCAAGTTCATGAGGATTATGATGAATATGAAATCGGAGTAAATTACACCACAAGATCCCGTATGAGAAAGAATGAAAGAAAGAAAGAAAGAATGAATGAAACAATGAAAGAATGAAAGAAAGAAAAAGGAAAGAAAAGAAAGAGGGGGCCATTACTTTAGATAGAAATGATTTTCTTAATCATATATATTGTGTTCTTGTAGTGTAGTGGTTAACACGACTGACTCTGAATCAGGAGATCTCGGGTTCGATTCCCGACAAGGACAATATTCCTAACGTTTTTTTAGTATTATTTTCTTTTTAATGTTTCTTTTGTATCTTTTGCGTGAATTGTGTGAAAGGTTCATTTTTGATTTTGTAATGCACTTTACAAAGCAGTAAACTACTGTGATTTATAAATGAGACAGTTGAAGGCAGAATGAAATACGTTTATGATTTCTTTCGTCTGAAAAATTATTTGGGTTCATAATAGTTATATTATCAGTATCTAGAAAATTGACTGAGGTCCAAATTATACTCAGAGTTATGTATCTATAGATTTCATT
>NW_020870650.1:146426-153926 GCF_003789085.1 Penaeus vannamei | reverse complement strand
AAGCTTTTCTAAAATGTCATACTCTCTGTTATCTGGTATTCCCGGGTATGGTATGGCTGTCAAAGATCAACTCGTATATATATCAGTCTGATTTATAGAATTAGACATATTGCAGATTTTGATTTTTTTTCTTCTGGAAACAGTCGAGCAAACAAAACACATACATAGCATGCGGACACACATATACGCACACAGACACACAATACGTACACAGACATATAGGAACTCACTCAGACATTATATTATATATATATATATATATATATATATATTATATATATATATATATATATATAATATATAACGCACACAAGACACACATAAACGTACACAAACATATATAAACGCACACAGACGCACATATACATACACAAACATATATAAACGCACAGACACACATATACGTACACAGACATATATAAACGCACACAAACACACATATACGTACACAAACATATAGAAACGCACACAGGCACACATATATACGCACACAGACAAACAACCTATCGCATAAACACACACAAAAAGTTGCATCATAAAAACGTTTAAAGAATTTTGTAATGAATGAGCGCGTCCCAGTTTACTTATAAATTCGTGTTTAAAGTTTTAGTACAAAGTTTGATTTTGAAATCTTGAAAGAATTCCTTACGTTCATACTTACATATCGTAATTTATGAAGAAATTATTGGGTTAGGTTTATGTAAAGGATATGGAAGACTGTGTCATTGTTGTTTTTTAGCATAAATTATTAGGTATTAATCTTATATCGAAGTGATTGGTATCAAACTGGTATTGAGCTGACTGGTATTAATCAAGGTAACTGGTATTATCTTCATCTCCTCCTCTCTCTTGCTCCTTCATCCTCTTCTTCTAGTTCTCCTCCCCTTCTCTTTCTCCTCCTTTTCTCCTCCTCCTCCTCCGCCTCCTTCGTCCTTCTCCTTCCTCCCCCCCTCTTCCTGCTCTTCCTCTTCGTCTTCTTCATTTTCCTCCCCCTTCCCCTCCTCCTCTTACTCCTCCTTCTCCTAGTTGTGGGTGTATAAACACACATATACACACACGCACGCAAGAATATAATAATGTGTGGTGCGTGAACATGAAATGATATATATATATATATATAATATATATAAATATAATATATATATATATATATATTATATATATATATATATATATATATATATAATATATATATATCTGTGGTGTGTGTGTGTGTGTGTGTGTGTGTGTGTGGTGTGCGTGTGTGTGTGTGTGTGTGTGTGTGGTGTGTGCGTGTGTGTGTGTGTGTATGTGCATGTGTGTTCAATTTGTGTCTCAGTATTGAAATCCGAATCTCAAAATGGTTTCAATGTACACTTTCACATGAACAGAAAGGAAAAGCGTTATGTAAAAAAAAAATAAAATAAATAAATAAAAAAAAAAAAAAATAAATAAAAAAAAGATCTCCAAATTGCGAACATATTTGCCTTTTTTTCTCTAATCATTGAAGATTTTAATGATTATAATTCCGAATCCAAAACTAATTACAAAAAGTGGATCGAGAATTTCATAATTTGTGCATTCAGGTAGATATTTTTTACTTTTTTTCTTTTCTTTTAGAATATCTCGGCAGTTATGTTAGTATAATTAAAGTATGTATAGATAAATGAATAGATAGAAAAATAGATAGATAGATAGATAAATTGATAAATAGTTGAATAGTTTTACACATACATAGATAAATAGATAAACTGACGGAGAGATAGATCAATAGACAAATAGATATGACAGATAGATGACTAGATAGACAAGTAGACAGATATATAGATTAATTAATAGAATTATCAATAGAAAGATGTGTATCTATAGATAGATAGATAGACAGATAGATAGATATGTGGGTAAAAACAATATAAAGACCTAGATATTACAGTTTTGTTTTTTATCTTAACCAATTGATCTAAAATATATCTTAATGGAATTCAGATACTTCTCGAACAATAACTTTTTTATTAATTCATCTTTATACAAGATAATCCCATGCTACCATGCCTTATCATATTCTATGCATACTCGGTGCATGGCAATAAATATCATAGAAATAATCACTTATTTTCACTGTTATGAAAGTTGAGCTTCTTTCTCTTTTTTCTCAAATTCCACAATGATTTAAAATCCGCAGATATTTATTCACCTTCAGAAAGCCCACTTCTGATTTTCTTTGTAAAGTATTTTACAAAGGGTTAGATTTAGTTGACTACAATATCGCATGATTTTCACTTGCTGTATTCGGCACGTGTTATGATGATTCCGTCTTTTCTCCCATTATTTCCAAGTTCTTATAGTGTAGTGGTTAACATGACTGACTCTGAATCAGGAGATCTCGGGTTCGATTCCCGACAAGTACAATATTCCTAACGTTTTATTAGTATTATTTTTTTCTTTAATTTTTCTTTTGTATCTTTGCGTGAATTGTGTGAAAGGTTCATTTTTGATTTTGTAATGCACTTTACAAAGCAGTAAACTACTGTGATTTATAAATGAGACATTTGAAGGCAGAATGAAATACGTTTATGATTTCTTTTGTCTGAAAAATTATTTGGGTTCATAATATTTATATCATGTATGTAGAAAATTGACTGAGGTCCAAATTATACTCAGAGTTGTGTATCTATAGATTTTATTTATTTATTTACTTATTTCTCAGTTGTAAAAAATAAATAAATAAATAAAAATCCACATTTTTAACATGAAAATTTGGAATAAGGAAAGGGGAGGTTTTTAATGTAGGTGTATGGAAAAATAAGAGAAAAAGTCATGTAAATTCGGTTTAAAAGTCCGCGTGTGATGTTGGCGGACGTAAGCGCAATCCCTTCCCTTTAAAATTTAAAGGTTCGTTACTGTAAGTCATCAAGATTTAATATTAAAAAAGGAGCCACGGCAAACCTTATTGAAAAAAAAAATGTATACATACAAAGAAATAACAGAACATTTTGAACACATACTGATAACGTGGCTTACACACACAATCTGTTTTTATTATTATTATTATTATTATTATTATTATTATTATTATTATTATTATCTATACATATGTATATATTTTGTATTTGTACTGAACTGCAAGATTATTATGGCAGATTTAAAATGAAAAAGAAAAACTAGAAATGAAATAAAGGCTTACAGAAATATAAGACAAAACTAAAAATACATTGGACCTTAAAACATGGAAACTATCAGTGAAGGTTCTCAACACAAGGCTTCCCGTTTTCCTTTAAATCCAACAGACTGTACCTGCAAACAGGAATAAGTAAAACAGCAGAGTTGATAATTGAATAGGAAACACACCACAGCTTCTTGAACAAAACTTATAATACACAAAGAACAAAAAGAATATTTTAAACATTTACTGATAGTAAGACTTTCGTAGGCATACAACACATACACATTATGTGTTTACAAATACGCACACACACACACACACACACACACACACACACACACACACACACATGTGTGTGTGTGTGTGTGTGTGTGTGTGTGTGTGTGTGTGTGTGTGTGTGTGTGAGACGGATGCATCTCTTTGATCTTAATTGATCGCGATTATTGTGTGTTTTTGGAGTGCCAATAACAAGTTTCATTAAACATTTATATAACTTAAAAATCATATATATATATATATATATATATATATATATATATATATATATATATATATATATATGTACACACACACACACACACACACGTGTGTGTGTGTGTGTGTGTGTGTGTGTGTGTGTGTGTGTGTGTGTGTGAATCTACTATATATATATATATATATATATATATATATATATATATATATATATATATATATATATATATATATATATATATATGATTTTTAAGTTATATAAATGTTTAATGAAACTTGTTATTGGCACTCCAAAAACACACAATAATCGCGATCAATTAAGATCAAAGAGATGCATCCGTCTCCCTTGTTGCTATGCCAGGTCAATGATTTCGTTCCAGTCTACCGTCGTTGGTTTGCAGTGCAAGGGCGATTGTGGAGAGTGCCTCTTGCGTCACGTGACCTCTGCACATCAGATCGAGTCAATTCTCGCCTCTCCCTCTCTCCCCCTTAATGAATGACACTTTCCATGCGCCTCCTTTCTTAAAGACTTTTTATTGGCATACTTGGCGCATGGCAATATATATCACAGTAAAAAAAATCACCAATTTTCACTGTTATGAAAGTTGCAATTGTTTTTTTTTTTCCTCAAATTCCACAATGATTTATAATCCACAAATATTATATACCTCTTTATCAACCGAATACCTTCAGAAATCCACTGGTAATTAATTGCACATATGTTGTGATCATTTCGCCTTTGGGTGCATCCAGCAGTTTTGTCTATAAGTTGGGATAAAACACTTACCTCCCATGTCACTTTCCATTTTTCTTATTTTCTCCCTCACTCATTTTCTCTCTGTCTCTTCATTTTACCTACAATATTGTTATCGAGTCCGCGTGGAATCTCTCTCTCTCTCTCTCTCTCTCTCTCTCTCTCTCTCTCTCTCTCTCTCTCTCTCTCTCTCTCTCTCTCTCTCTCCTGACCAATTGCTTCTTTAATACAATTTTACAGCTTCATATTGTGAGACTTCACTCATGTCAAAAATACATAAGGCAGGCAAATACATGTACAAATTCACGATCCATTTGGTGATGCAACAAATGCTTTGCTTTCACCTTTAGTACAGGTGAAAAAATTAACTGAATTACACTTTTTTTTTAGTTCTTAAATTGCACCAGTCATATTTATCATCATATTTTAAACTAGAAACATTGTTCATAGCATTTATGCAAAAGAATTATTAACACAATATAGAAAATTTATTACGAATCAAATTACTGCTTATTTCAGCATAATGAATTTACAGAAACAGTTTATATTGCGTTCAGAATGTATGTTTTGGTTTTTGAATTACTATTCTACTGATTGCTCATTCGTTCTTTGGGAAGAAGAAGACAGAGACAGACAAACAGGCAGAGAAAAAAAGATAGAGAAACGAGCGAGGGGGAGGGATAAAGATTGAAAATGCAAGCTGTCGCATCTATTTGCTAAGTTCTCGTGGTATAGTGGTTAACACGACTGACTCTAAACCAGGAGATCTCGGGTTCGATTCCCGACGGGAACTAAATGACAAAATATTTTTCTGTTTTTTTTTTACTTTCTTTGACTTTTGTGTTACTAATTTTCTTATATCAATACCTATAAATATGGTTCTTAACAATAGCACAATTAGAATAGTAATAGAATTTCTTTTTTTATTATTCCCTTCGTTGTTCCAGGTCGCTCTGTAAAAAATTCTTATTTTGTTATAGAGATTTTGTATTTATTTACTTTCATTAATAACCCGTCATTTCATAGAAGGAAAAGGAAAAGATTGCAAAAGCTTAATCCTTTTCGCAAGTTGAATGTGAAAACTATAGGTTTTAATTTCTACGGGATGATTAAGATGTTATATTTGTTTTCCTCTCATTTTTTTTCTTTCTCTCCCTCTCTCCCTCCATCTCTCTCTCTCTCTCTCTCTCTCTCTCTCTCTCTCTCTCTCTCTCTCTCTCTCTCTCTCTCTCTCTCTCTCTCTCTCTCTCTCTCTCTCTCTCTCATCTCTCTCTCTCGCATTGCCTCTCTCTTTCTCTAACTTTCTCTCTCTCTTTTCCTGTTCCACTCTCCCTCTCCCAAACTCTCTTTCTTTCAATGTATCTATGTATCATTCTTTCTCTTCATATCCTCTGTTTTTTCCAATGATGTAGTTTCAAAGTAGTATATGCTATGCTGTCTGACCACCATTTTAATCTTACATTTTCTTGTAATGGAGAGCAATTTTTTTATTATTCACTGAATACAAAGCGTTAAAAGAAACCATTTTAAAAGCCATTAGTTATATTAAGCTTTTCTAAAATATCAAACTCGTCTGTTATCTGGTATGCGAGTATGGTATACCTGTCAAAGATCAACTCGTATATACATATATATATATATATATATATATATATATATATATATATATATATATATATATATATATATATATATATATATATATATATATATATATATATATATATATCAGTCTGAATATCAGAATTAGATATATTGCAGGTTTTGAAATATCTATTCTCCATTTTTTATGTACATGCATGGAAACAGTCGAGCAAACAAACACATACATAAGCATGCGGACACACACATATACGCACACAGACACACATATACGCACAGAGGTACATAGACATATAGGAACGCACTCAGGCACCACACACATATATATGTACACGAACATATATAAACGCACACAGACACACATATACGTACACAAACATATAAACGCACACAGACACATATATACGCACACAGACAAACAACCTAACACATAATCTCACACATGAAATGAATTACTCTTGTGGCAACTGCAATGCTCTTGATAATAACATTGATGATAATTATAATGGTGATGATCACGATGGTGCGATAATGGTTGAAGAAATCGAAATGGTTACGATAATAACGACAACAATCACTTTAATTACCTCAATAATAAACATACGGATGATACTTACTTTAGTTGGCGTAGTGAAAGTAATGAAAATCATATTCATGATGGAGATATCAGTAAAAGTACAAGAATTACAATGCAACAGAGGCATATATAACCAGGAAGAAGAAAAAGAAGAAACGGAGGCAAAAGGAAACTGCATGCGCCTCAAAGACTGCATTTTACTGGCATACTCGGCGCATGAAAACATATATCATAGTAAAAGAAATCACCAATTCTCACAGGTATGAAAGTTACGCTTCTTTCTCTTTTTTTTTATTCTCAAATTCCACAATGATTTATAATCCGCAAATATCATATACCTCTTTATCAACCGAATACCTTCAGAAATCCACTGGTAATTAATTTCTTTGTACAGTATTTTACGGCACATATCATTACGCCTTAGGGTGCATCCAGCAGTCTTGTCTATGTGTTGGGATAAAACATTTACCTCCCTGTGTCACTTTCCATTTTTCTTATTCTCTCCCTCACTCTCTTTCATTTTCTCTGTCTGCCTCTCCATTTTACCTAAAATACTGTGATTGAGTGCACGTGCATTCTCTATCTCTATCTCTATCTCTATCTCTATCTCTATCTCTATCTCTATCTCTATCTCTATCTCTATCTCTATCTCTATCTCTATCTCTATCTCTATCTCTCTCTCTCTCTCTCCTGACCAATTGCTTCTTTAATGCAAGTTTACAGCTTCATATTGTGAGACTTCACTCATGTCAAAAATACATAAGGCAGGCAAATACATGTACAAATTCACGATCCATTTGGTGATGCAACAAATGCTTTGCTTAAATATACTATTGTTTTCACCTTTAGTACAGGTAAAAAAATGAATTGAATTACACTGATTTGTTTTTAGTTCTTAAATTGCACCAGTTATATTTATCATCTTTTAAACCAGAAACATTGTTCATATTG